>CAUYPK010088205.1:0-40474 GCA_963574355.1 Loris lydekkerianus | reverse complement strand
TACAATTTGAAATATTTTCATCAAACTGGTTAACATAGCCTTCATGGCATTTTCTTAGCTATTGTGTTAAAACTTTTATATTCTACATTTAGTAAGTTTCACATGTACCCTTATAAGATGCACCGTAGGTGTAATCCCACCAATTACCTTCCCTCTACCTATCCTCTCCTCTCCCCTCCACACCCCTCGCCTCCCCTCCCTTTCCTCTTTCCCCATATTCTTGGGCTATAATTCTTTCATATGAAAGCTATAAATTAGTTTCATAGTAGGGCTGAGTACATTGGATAATTTTTCTTCCATTATTGAGATATTTTGCTAAGAAGAAGATGTTCCAGCTCCATCCTTGTAAACATGAAAGAGGTAAAGTCTCCATCTTTCTTTAAGGCTGCATAATACTTTGAGGTGTACATATACCACAATTTATTGATTCATTTGTAGGTTGATGGGCACTTAGGCTTCTTCCATGACTTAGAAATTTTGAATTGGGCTGCAATAAACATTCTGGTACAAATATCTTTGCTAAAGTGTGATTTTTGGTCTTCTGGGTATATATCTAGTAGAGGAATTGTAGGATTGAATGGCAGGTCTATTTTTAGTTCTCTAAGTGTTCTCCAAACATCTTTCCAAAGGGAACATATTAGTTTGCATACTCACCAGCAGTGTAGAAGTGTTCCCTTTTCTCCACATCCATACCAACATCTCTGGTTTTGGAATTTTGTGATGTGGGCTAATCTTACTGGAGTTAGATGATATCTCAAAGTAGTTTTGATTTACATTTCTCTGTTGATTATTCATGTGTTTTTAGGGCATGTGCCTGTCTTCTCCAGGGAATTTTCTTTCCAAATTCCTTGCCCAGCCTGAGATGGGATCACTGGTTCTTTTCTTGCTAATATGTTTGAGTTCTCTGTGGATTCTGGTTATTAAACCTTTGTTGGAGACATAGCCTGCAAATTTCTTCTCCCATTCTAAGGGCTGTTTGCTTTACTTACTGTGTTCTTGGCTGTGCAGAAGCTTTTTAGTTTGATCAGGTGATCGCATTAAGGTACACAGCTATGATTTAATAAAATAAATAAATAAATAAAATAAAAAGAAAAGAAAAAAAAAAAAAGATCCTCCTCTTGGAACAATGACAGCATTGCTCTGTTGAAAACTGTTTCATCTTCTTGCTGTTAAACTGAGGGAAAGAAATCAATCCTCTCATTCATCATTTAAAGTGCATACAGTTATACACACAAGCACTTTTACTTATGCTTTGCTGCATTCTCTAAAATAGTGGTCATCATTAGAAAGTCTTTCCCTCTCAAAGGAGAAATAAAGCAAATGAGCAAACACCCTGGCACACCCGTCCCAGTGCTTCGCACACTCAGTTCCCAGCAGGTGTGTCTGCTGGTGAGGAAGATCAGAGCACACAGTCTGTCTGCTGGTCAGACCTGCCCATGAGAAAGCACCACTTAGAATAATGACCAACTAATTGAAATGCAAATTTCAAGTTACCACTAAATTCAATTTATTACATTTTTAAATTAGTTTATGCATTAGTATTTAAGATACTGGATTTGCTTATATATTAGTATTTGAGATACTCAAATAACCAATTCAATTTTGGTTGTAATGAAAGGTAGACTTAATAATTTCATTTGGAAGCCATTGCTTTTTCTTCCTGCTTAGTTGAATTAAAAAGTCAAAGCTCTAATAATTTTGAACATGGCTGAGTCATTCTCTAGTGAAGACAACACTTTACATTTTTAGTAAAAGGAGAGATTATTTTAAGGACTACTTGATATCATATGTAGAGATAAATTCTGATGGAGTAATATATATAAACATCACAAGCATATATATACAGATGTGTATAGATATGAACATTCTATAACCTTGGCATGAAGAAGAGGTATCTAATCAGGATTTAGTGTGAAGAAACTGTAAGACATTGACCAATGAATTCTTAAAATTAGAAACATATTCATGATAAAAGCAAACAAACAAAGTGTAAGTGCTGTCACAAGGTAAAACAATGATAAAAGCCTGGGAAAGAGTTTTTGAATATAAGGCCATCTATATATATATAAAATGCTGCCTTATAAGTCAAAGAGGAAAAATGAACGCCATAATGTAAAAATGAGTAAAGGCCAGGAAAAAAAGAAGATTCAAATGAAATCAGAAATGAAAGAAACAATGTTATAAGTAATATCCCAGAAAAATATAATTATAAGAGATTATTGTGAAGCATTCTATGCCAAAAAACTGGATCACCTGGAAGAAATGGGCAAATTCCTGAAAACATACAACCCACCCAGACTACATCATGGAGAAAGAGAAAGTCTGGACAGACTTGTAACTAGTGTGTGACTCGTCAATAATCATAACCTCCCCACAAAGAAATGCCAAAACCAGGAGGCACCACTGATGAACTCAACCGAACATTTAAAGAATTGATGCTAATCCTTCTCAAACTCCTCCAAAAATTTGAAGATAAGGAAACACTTCCAAACTTATTTTATGAGGTCAGCGTTACTGTTATACCAAAGCCAAAGATTGTGACTCAGACTTGTTTTTTTTATTGCTTTAGTTTCATTAAGGATATAAAGAATTAGGTTGTACTGATTGAATTTGCTAGGTAAAGTCCCTTTTATAATTGTGTCCTGCCCCCAAGAGGTGTGCCATCCACTTGAATTGATTCAATGCATGTTTTCTTGCTGTTCTGACACCACCCTTTAAATATAAAACAGTCAAAAATAACAGAAAGAGAAAAGTGATTTGCTTGCTAAAAAGAAAGTCTGAAACACAAAGACAGCTTAGGTGGAAATAATCATGAAGAAACTCTAGGCAAAATAGTAGTTTCTCTGTGGTGGGCCCGTGGACTCTGGTAGGCCCTGAACTGGCTGTTGGCAGCTCTTCTGGGAAGGGCTGATGCCTCACTTCTCTGCAGAGCACCTGAGGTGCTGTCCAAGGAGACAGACCACAGCTGCCCCGTGTCTTTAGAAAAAATGGTGCCAGAAGCCAGAGGGGGCTAGTCACCCCACAGAGAGCTTCCTGGCCATTTTCTTACCTGAATTAACTGGAACCCACAACCCCTTAGGGAAGTAGGCCCCGAGTCATCATTGTTAAAACAGAAAGACTCAGCCAAGAATATTATTAGTGAGGATAACCTCCAACCCCGTCTTCTGACCTCGGCTCCTCTGTTCTGGACACACCTCCCTACAGCTTCCGGGCTACAATTTGAGTGTAAGATGGTTAAAAACGCCTGATTTTCATTTCTGTCACCATTCAAGTGGATATCACGAGAGTCTATCAGAGGAAATGTTCGGAAGATCCTGGAGAAGCAATTTCCACATCCTCCTGGGGTTTTTGTTCACCACTTGAAAAGCAGATGGTAACAAGATTCTCCCCTGAATGCACAGATCTGACAATCTGTTGAGACCAGCCCGTACTTGATGCATTAGCTTCAGAAACTTGCTACATTCCTGTCTGCCTAAAATGCCCCTTTAGGATGAGATCTTGCCATTTTGAAATTTGAGACTTTTCTGCCTGTTCATGTCAGTGGCAGTCCATCCTATAAGCTCGTGACCTGCCACAGAGCACATAGCCCCTCTGACACCCATCCGAGCCACACAGAGTAAGGGCAGCCCCAGAAGCAAAGGGAACAGCTCTCCCCTGCCCGAGTAAGCCAGAGACTGCTTTTGTGTATGTCTGAAGTTCTGATTCATCATATAGTTGTAACAATACCTTCCAATTTTTTAAAAATATAACACTAAAGCAACATATGCCAAATTTGGAATTGAAGGTCTTGACGCTCCAATTTCAACGTCGTCTGGGGCTGAGGGACCTGGATGGCTCCTACCCTTTCAGGCAGGACCATGTCTTCCTCCTGAAACAAGGTTAATTACAACACCCTCCTCAGAGAGTCATAACCAGCCTCAAATGAGATAAGGAAAATGAAAGTGTCGTGCTGACCATTAATCCCTGCTAACCACGTCGTGTCAGGAGAAGTGATGAACTGAAGGTACCACTGAGACCTGGGTTTGTTCTGGAAAATTCCTTTCAAATCTACATTGTGAATATATGTTTCACTTCAATTTATAAATGGCATAAAACTAAATGTAGCACCCTCCGTATCTTACATGCAAAAGCTTTTTTGAAATATAATTTACAACATACAGTTCGTCCAATTCAGGAGTGTTTAGTGTATCCACAGAGGTATTGGGCCATTTTCTTCCCTGCTCATTAACCCCACTTGTGCCCCAGCCCCTGACAGCCACTAACCTACTTTCTCTCTGTCGTGTAAATGAAATCCTACAATATTTGGTGTGTGTATGTGGCTACTTTTACTGAGGACCATGTTTCTAAGAGCTTCGCTTAATCAGTGTAACCTGGCTTATTGTAGCCTCAATGAATCCCCAACAATAAAAAATAAATAAATAAAATTTAAAAAAAAAGAAAAATCACACAAAAAAGAATTTATTAAAAGTCTAATTTTTTTCTCTGTTGTGCCATTTTTAATGAGAGAAGTAAATTACAGAGAAAAATCACCCCAAGATCTTACTCTGCAAAGAAAGAGTATATTCCGACACCATGGGGCCAAAGTCGGCCACCTACTATTTACATTTCTGGATACAGGCTCGTGCAATGTTTTAATGTATTTAATGTTCCTACTATGGTGTAAAACAGGAAGGAAGAATGATTAGTCATTTCTGTTCACATTAGTCTAGTTTTGATTAAAAAAAAAAAAAAAAAAAATGACTTTCACTGCATGGGGGTAAGAGAGTCAATGAAACCTGAAAAGAAAGTGGTTCTATTAACTTGAAATTTAATCTAAGCTGGACTGTCCACCTCCCAAATGTCCTCAGGGTTCTCTCCTACTTTTAACATTTTACAAAACGTCAAGGAAGAAAACCAGAGAGCATTGATCTCTAAGGGAGTTTGGAAGAAAGTGATCAAACGAATGAACGTTTCCTCCATCTGCTTCTGTCGGCCCAGGTTGCATAATCCGGGCATCTTTGCATGAGTTAAAACTGAAAGTGAACGTTTTGTTTCCTCTTTCCTTTTTCTGAACATGTTGCCAATAAGCTAACATGATATTTATGAGGCTCTCGGAGCTTTTGGCTTAAATTCAGGAGCCGCGTTTGCCATTATGCATATGAGTTACTGGTGCCTTCAGTACTTTTTTAATGCGGAATGATCCTAATTTCACTACCTGGCCATAAAAGCTCAGGCTTCAAAGGTAGTTTTGTAAATAGCTTCCATATTACTTTTGATGAAATTCACATTTGTGAATGTGAACCTGAGAATATTTACATAAGGCAGAGTTACCCATCAAGAGACAAACATTCAGCTGGAAATTTTATAACGGCCTCTCAGTGTGGGTTGGAATAATTACTCGCATCTCTGCTCCCTCCCTGGAGGTTCACAGGATGCATTTTCTCCTTTCCTTTCTCCTGTAGCCAGAGCTACCTGCAAGCTGCCAGTGACATGCCTGTCGGTCACAGCCTGGACCCTGCTGCCAACTACAACTCCCCAAAATTCCGCTCCCGGAACCAGAGCTACATGAGGGCTGTCAGCACCCTGAGCCAGGCCAGCTGTGCGAGTCAGGTGGGGAACCCTCTGTCCCTCCCCAGGTCCAGGCTGCAGAGTCAGGTGGGGAACCCTTTGCCCCCAGGGTCAGGCTTCAGAGTCAGGTGAGGAACCCTCTGTCCCCATCCCTGGGTCCAGGATCCTGGGTTCCGTGGGAAACTGTCTGTCCCTCCCCTGGGTCCAGACTGCAGGCCCAGGTCAAGAATGCTCTGTCCTCCCCCCGGGCCCAGGCTGCAGGGTCAGGTTAGGAACCCTCTGTTCTTTCCCACTGGCTTCAGAGTCAGGTGAGGAGCCCTTTGTCCCCACCCCCTAGGTCCAGGATCCTGGGTTCAGTGGGAAACCCTCTGTGCCTCCCCTGGGTCCAGGCTACAGGCTCAGGTAGAGAATGCTCTGTCCTCTCCCAGGGCCCGGGCTACAGGGTCAGGTGAGGAACCCTCTGTTCTCTCCCACCGGCTGCAGAGTCAGATGGAGAACTTTCTATCCCTCCCCAGGTCTGGCTACAGGGTCAGGCTGTGCCAGGGAGAAACAAGCCCTTGTCCCCACCTCTCATGTGCAGACCAAGGTACGCAGGAGACTCCTACCTGGCCTTAGCCTGCCTGAGCGAAAGCCTGTGAACTTGAACCATTTCCACATTAATTTCTTCTGAGCAAGCAGTGAACGGTGAGATGAGCATCTCAGCCTCCTCCTTGACTTAGCACAGACTATCTTCTTTACTGGGATTTTTTCAATGAAACAGGCCAGGGAAGGACTCTGCCACCCGGCTTTCAGCCCTGTCTCCAAACTGTACCCTGGAAGGTCCTATGAGAGGATCTGAGTGTCAGCTACGGTGCCTGGTGCTATCCAGAGAGCCAGTTCCTCAGGCTCATACCCAGGGCAGGACCTTCCTAGGCACCGTGGCCCCAAGTAGGATCTGTGGTGTCCTGGAGCCCCCATGTGCTAATCAGACCTTGAGACCGGGAAGCCTCGAGGGGAAGGACCCCTGTACCCCACACACACACCCAAAGGGTCAGCCAGAGAATGTGTGATGGAAGAAAGAACAGGCCTTGTTCATTCCAGTCACCCTGCCCTGCAGGACAGATGTGCGTAGGATTTTATAATTTTAATTAAGTACATTGCTTACTTACTTTAGCTGCCTTTGGAAATAGTGCCAGAACTAACCTTGAGTCTATGATGTGGAGTCACGATTATGAGCGTGGGCTCAGGTCACAGAGTCAGGGTCAGTGTCAGAGTCCAGTGGAGACGGAGGGGATGGCACCTGGTTTTGAGGGAAATTTCGGCAAAGGCAGAGAAGTGAATGTTGCTGACAGAATGTGCAAATGGGTCTTCAGATGCAAATTTGTGCTCTTGAGACAGGAGCCCAGGCCCTGCTCGGGGCTCACCCCTGGAGAAGTGACTTCCGGTGGAGGCAGGTGCAGTGAGGCGAGGTCATGACAGAAGTCACGGAGCGGCTTGTCCAAGCCCAGGCCCGTGTGTGCCTGCCCCACCCCCCAAACCCAGGGTAACGTTCTTCAAGTACAATTAGAACATTTAGGGTCCCAGGGTGATTCTATACCTGGAAATTAAATCACAGGCTGGAAAATACTTGCTTTCTGTGCTAAACATCAAATGAAGTGAGTTATACTAATAGTCTAGGCTAGAATGTAGGCAAAGCAAGTTCTTTCATGTGAACAAAAACACCGATACCATTTCTGTCTCATCTGGACTCGGATTTTTTGCTGCTGCGAGGTGAGAAGGAGGGGAGTTTAGGTGCCAGGTTTGTGATCAGTTTCCATGGCAACAAGGAGACACAGCCTCTCCCATCCTGTGGAAGAACTAAAAGTAGCTGAAGCACTCACACAGCCCCCGTCCCCAGAATCTGTGCTGTAAATAGCTTGGAGAGGTGAAGGAGGCACTTGGGGAAAAGAAAGGGAGAACGTGGTTTGAGCACTTGCTTGGTGCCAGGTGCTCACTGAGCTTTTAAAAGCACCATCTCTCTTAAACTTGGCGATAACTGCCAGCCGTACCTGCAGGTTTGCCAGTGGGCCCGTGGAATTTCATCAACACCTTAAAATTGGCTATTTACCTAAGTGCTCTGCATGAGAAAGCCCCCATGAGCTAGCTCCCCAGCTTAGCAGCTTCCCCAAGCTGGTTTCAGATTGTGCTGAAAATACTGCACTGCCAATGGGTGTCGTGGGATGAGCCTGCTCCCCCTCTGGTTCCGTAACATGGCGACGGTGGCTCTGCGGGGCCCCGGCATCAGATGTGCTGTTGCTTGTTCCAGGTGAGTGAAGCAGAGATCAACGGGCAGTTCGAGTCGGTGTGTGAATCCGTCTTCAGTGAAGTCGAGTCTCAGGCCATGGACGCCCTCGACCTCCCGGGGTGTTTCCGGACACGGAGTCACAGTTACCTTCGCGCCATTCAAGCAGGCTACTCCCAAGATGATGAATGTATCCCCCTGATGACAGCTGCTGACATCACCTCCACCGTTAGGTCCGCCACAGGTAAAAGAACGCCCCCTCTGACTTTCCTGGGGGAAATCTGCAGCAGTGCTTCAGGCTGCGTCTCTGGAGGAGCGGGGCATACCTGCACCTCTCCTTGACTAATTTCCTCTCCAGACATTTGGTGACTTTTCCTAATTGCATTTGTTACCTTGTTCCATTTGCATGCTATTTGTGTCTTTTATAGATAACCTTCCTTTTTCTTAGAATGAAATCTATTGTCAAGGTTTCTTAGAAACAAGTCTAACTCTGTTGCAAAGTTTTGGACAGGAGAAAAAAAAAGTAAGAGCTAACATTTGGAAGGTGACTACATTTTAAATATGAACGTTTAGATAGATTGTGGTGATATTTCATTTGATATATGCAGTGACTCCATGCCCAGCCTGAATCTCTGTTGCTGGGCAGACAGATCTGTAAATGTGATTCATTGCTGACAAGCAAATCAATTGTTCATGTCAACCCACTAATCATCTAAGAGCACTAGGATTCAGCCTCACAATTTTCTTTTGTTCTCAAAGAAAACCATGCCCACTCTTTTGAAAATTTAATACCTAACCTAAATATCCTGCCTAATATTTTCACTGCGTTATTTATGTATAACTCCGTGAAGAATCGTAGCCTCAAGGAACCCGTGAAACACAGCAAGAGATAATGTTTGCCACATGTGAAGGCCGAGGCTATGAGGAGCCTGGTGCTGGGGAGCAGGATGTCTTGAGTACCACAGGGGACTGAACCCTGCGGATGGAGCAAAGGGGTTTGAGGGACAGTTCTGAGAAGAGATAGAACAAACTCTGGTCTAAGTGGCATTAGGAGCACAAGATGTGTAATGAGAGTGAGAAAGAGAAGCTGGGAGGGGCTGCGGCATCCCACCCAGGGGGAGGCCTTGGTCTCCTTGATGCTGACATCAGCGAGAATCCCAGGAGATGCCCTTGCAGAACTGGCATCACTGTAAAGTCGCACTCTGGCTGCACTTTGAGAGGGAAGTGTTTCCTAGGAGAGTCTACAGACCGAAGAAAATGAACTGGATTCAAACCACATCCCATCCGGTCATTACGGTAAGAGGTGGCCTCGTTAACTTTCCCAACTCTCAGTTTTTTGAGGTTTCAAACAAAGTAGCAATCTTGGATAATTTATTCAAGTAAGCTTAACAATTATTTTTCAAAGAAAGGTGTGGACCCTTGGTGTTCTTTTTATGTGGCTTCATGGCACCTGAGCAGAGGTTTTGTTGATGCACCATGGACCTTCGTGAGATGTGCATCAGATCCCAGTGCACTCTGCCCTCTGTGCAGTTTGTGGGGACAGAGACCAGTGCCGAGGGCCTGCATGCACAGACTCTGATCACCCAGGTGGCCATGGGGCACTGTGTGGTGGTGGGCAGGTCCTCGGCTTGGCCTCTGTGGCTGTCCTCCTGGGTGGCCTGTTCTGCTGGCTCCCAGCCTCTGGTAGGTTTGCAGACCAGCTCTCACGCTCTGCCCTGAAGTGAAAGGGCAGTGTTAAGATGGAGTAACTGGAAGGAAGGAAGCAATGAGCTTGACTGAAGTCACTGCATTCAAAGAACACGTTAGGAAATCATCACTCGTACATTCACCAATATCTGTTTAGGTCTCTTATAAGCAAGTGAACAATTAGGCACATTCATGGTCTTCGGAAATGTTTTGCAACAACAATTACCTAGTAGAAAATGACCTTATTGTTTTAGGGCTGTGATTATAGAGAGAATAAAAATAAAACAGATTTCATGGAGATAAAATCCAGTGCCACACTCAGACTAAAATCTAATTTATGTATATACGATTTTTACTGCATACATTTTGTATTCTAAAAATGTACACTAAATAAGTTATCCAAAAATGTTTCTATTTGAAGTTTCTACTGGATCTTGGCCTGGTTCTGTAGATGAGCTTCCCTCTCGACCATGTGGGGTGCGTTAGTGTCTGTGGATCAGATTAGGAAAGACGTGGAGAACGGGAGGAGGTGCACTTAGCACTGCCAAGTTACAAATAACCATTTTGAAGAAATATAGGGACAGGTTAATCATTGATCTCCCCCAGCCCTGTTTTACTCTAAGTATTCTATAGTAAATATTTATAATCTTTCTTTACAAAATAGGATTTAGATGGCATGTAATATAGTCTACTTAATAAGATTATGAAAAAATACCAAAGAAATGAAAATCCCTATCTGAAAAAACAAAATTACAGAGGAAACCCAGAAAAATAAAGGGGATAGAAATGTCTGAATGATCACTAAAGCTTAACTTCAAATCTGAAACAGAGCTTCCTGTCAGCAATCCAAATGGATTTCAATAATTTTCTACTTAAGTACTTCATACCTTTGTATTAAATGCTTAGAAATCCATTTACCAACAATAACATTTAATAGCTGTCTTCTGTCGACATACGGAAATATGTGTGTTAAGGGAGACAGATTATTTCGACAAATTGAATTTTTTATGGTTTCAGAACTCGCTCTTGAAAATGAATCCAGAAAGATGTTTTCAAAAACATTACAAAGTGATTATTTTAAAGAATAAGATTCACTTAAGCACATCTCTTTATGTATTTTTGAAAAATGAAAGTTGGTGTTATTATCAGATTGTCTCACCTTATATAAATCCGAATATATAATTTTAATATTCAAATAATTTTAAAAGTACTACAAAATGTATGCATGAGAGATTCATTTCATGTGTGTATTACACAATCTATTTAAAACATCAACAGATCAAGATTCCCCGAGTTTGCTTGTCTGGGGGACCCGAGTTCACCTGTTTCTTCCCTGACCCTTTGGAGGCAGCTGGTGCCTCAGCCGAGACAGACTCTTCTAACCCCATCCCCTGGGGAGTGAGAATAGGCTACACATGGAGAAATACACCGTAGTCATAAAATAAATGTTCCTCCGACCAACTGCTTCTCTCGTTACGAAAAACGGGACATATTGATTAGTGCCCTCTCCTTAAATGAAGTGGTTTTGAAAACATCTAACTTTCATTTCACACATGGTTTCCTTCTTATCTGTGAAATGATTTATTGGACAGATTTACTTATCTAAATATGCCTTTCACCCGATTTTTCTAGAGAGGTAATATTATTGATATCGTGAAGGAAAATGGTGTAAAATTAGATTATAATGATTTTTCTCTGGGTCAAAAATTGTCTCAACATATCACACAACTGATTCAAGAAATCATTAAAACGGAGGAAAGATCTATACCAAGCATGGTGGAGAAATAGCCCCAGACTTATTTTTGTTTTATTGGTTATATTTCTATAGTAACTTGTCTCTTATAGGAGGAAAAGTATCTCTATATTTCAGTATTTTGAATATTAGAGGGGGGATAATCAGTTTTTAACACTACGATTTTTGTTTCTGTTTTTTTAAATTTTACTTCTTTGTTACCTGTGTCTACTTGCAGAAATATGACTATGTAGTTAATCCTCCCGTTTTTACTCTTTTAGAAATAAAAGACCGTATTTTACATAATGTTACCTCACCCTATTCTATGTGGCTGTGATTTGTTCTTCAACTACCAAGATGTGCAAGAAATAACACATCATTTTTTAAAAATCAGCTTAATTTTAATTCCAAATCCCACCCCTCTTGCCTGGTGTCCAGAAAATTCAGCTGCAGTCATTTTGGGGTGAGCACAGGGTAACACCAATGCCAGGAGCCCCAGGAGGCTCCGAGGCACCCAGAGAACCTCCTAGGCAGAGACCATCTATCCATACTGGCTGCCCTGAGATCTTAGAGGCCCCTCTGAATGGGGAACCTCTCTGAGCCTGTTGGGCCTTCATGAGGTGCTGTCAGATGGGGGCCTTGTGTCATGCTGGTCAGAGGCTCCCAGCCTGTCCCCCCTCACCTTTCCGCCTCTGAGTCCCACAGTCCTTCTGTTGAGTCCAGGCCTTGGCAAGGACCAGGGCAGAGGGATCTTTGCCAAGAGAGAGACTGTCCTGCGTTTAGCTGTCCCCAACAGAAAACTGTGAAAAGGGGAACCCCTGAGCCTCCTTGAAATGGGAGGAAAACATGCAAACAGCAAATCACATGGAGTGACAGCAACCTGCTAGCTGGTTACTGCTGAGGCCCCATCTGACAAGAGGTCCACAGTGGCTGCTAATTGCAAAATCATTGCCTGTGACCCTCCAAGATCTAATTTTGGTTCTCTGGAAAGGTAAAAATTATTTAGGTAGAATGAATTGAATTTGAGTAACTGTCTTTCTCTAAAACTTAAGATGTCCAAAAGCCAAAGATACAGGTCAAAGAAATTTTTTAAATCAAGGAAAAAGTCTCCATCACTAACTTCCTTTCACTTTTTTTTTTTTTTTTATTAAATCATAGCTGTGTACATTGATATGACCATGGGGCGCCATACACTTGGTTTATAGACCGTTTGACACATTTTCATCACACTAGTTAACATAGCCTTCCTGGCATTTTCTTAGTTATTTTGCTAAGACATTTACATTCCACATTTACTAAGTTTCACATATACCCTTGTAAGAAATCTATAAATGTAATTCAGCACATAAACAAATTAAAAAGCAAAGACCATATGATTCTCTCAATCAATGCAGAAAAAGCTTTTGATAACATCCAACATCCCTTCATGATCAGAACACTTAAGAAAATTGGTATAGAAGGGACACACTAGGTAGGTCAGTCTGCTATGTTTAGAGTCCCAATTCAAATGTTAACCTCAACCAAAAACATGACCACAGATTCAACCAGAGTAATGTTTGGGCAAATATCTGAGTCCCCCATGACCTAGTCAAGTTGACATACTATTAACCATTACAATATCTTACTTAAGCATATTCAGTTTTCCAACTCTTGAACAAAGTGTATAGTTTTATTTATTTAGGTTTCTTTCTCTCACCAGTGTTTTATAGTTTTCCTTGATAGGTATTGTACATATTTTATCAGATTTATTCCTAAATACCTTATAGATATATATAAATATATATATATATATGAATAAATATATATTTATAAAGTATATCTATAAAAACACACATATTATATATATATATAATATATATATTTTTTTTTTTTTTTTTGAGACACAGTCTCAGTTTGTTGTCCTCAGCCGACTACTGTGGCATCATAGCTCACAGCAACCTCCAACTCTTGAGGCCAACTGATTCTCTTGCCTCAGCCTCCCAAGTATCTGGGACAATAGGCATCTGCCACAGTGCCCAGCTATGTTTAGAGACTGGGTCTCACTCTTGCTAAGGTTGGTCTCATATCAGTGAGCTCAGGCAATCCACCCACCTCGGTCTCCCAGAGTGTTAGTATTACAGGTATGAGCTACTGCACCCAGCCTCTAAATACTTTATATTTTTGATACTATAAATAGTTTTGTTCTTAACTTTACTTTTGATTATACATTGCTGGTATACAGAAATATAATTTTGTGTATTGATCCCACAGCTTTGCTTTGTATAAGGTTCTTTGTACATTTTTTGGGTATATTCCAGGGGATTTTCTACACAAATGGTCACATTGTTTGCCAATACAAATAGGTTTTTACTTTCTTTACAATATGGATGCAATCTGAATGAATTTAATCTTTCTTGCCTTATTGCATTGGCTAGAGTAAAATGTTGGAAGTATTGAGAATAGATATTTTTATTTTGTTTCTGATCTTAGGGACAAAACTTTAATCTTTCACCATTAAGTAACACCTTAGTCTACTTTTGATATTAGTGTGATGCGACTTTATAAAATAAATTAAAAATATTCCCTTCTCTTTAACCTTTTGCAAGAGATTAGGTAGAATTGATACCATTTCTTACATAAATGTTTGGTGGATTTCACTACTCAAACCACTTGTACTTCGAGTTTTCTTTGTGGAAAAATTTTAATCATAAATATCATACACTTTCCATTTATAGATACAGAGTTATTCAGGTTATCTATTTCTCCTTTAGTGAGCTTTGAAAGTTTTTGTCTTTTGAGAGATTTATCCATTTCATCTAAGTTGTCAAAATAAAAGGACTAAAGTTATTTATACTATTTCCTTATTTTCTTTCAGTATCTTTGGAATCCAAAATAATGTTACCTTCCTCACCTACATCCTGGATATAGGTAATTGCATGGATTCTTTTCTCTAAATTGATATGAATAGAAGTTCATAATTTTATTGAATTTCTCAAAAAATAGCTTTGGATTTCTTTTTTTCTATTACTTTTTGTGTTTTGTATTTCATTGTTTTCTGTTTTGTTCTTTATCATTTCCTTTCTTCTACTTATTTCAGGCTTAATTTTCTCTCTCTTTTTTAGTTTCTAAAGGGAAAATCTGTACATATTTTATCAGATTTATTTGTAAATTATATATATTTGAGTTCATTGCTTTTTGGCCGTTCTTTCTGCCTAGAATGGGCTTTTAGTGTTATAAGTGGTAATTTCACAATTTTTAACATGTTGTGTTTTCCTTTTCATTCATTTCAAAATACTTTCTAATTTCCATTTTGATTTATTCTTCAACTAGTGGATTATTTAGAAGTATATTATTAGTTTTCAAATATTTGGCAAATTTCCAGATTTTTGGGGTAATTTCTTATTTAATCCTACTGTGTTCTTATAATATACTTTGTATGCCTTGATTTCTTTTAAATTTATTGTAACATGTTTTGTTACCCAGAATATGACCTATCTTGTCAACGTCTTATGTGCATTTTAAAAGAATGTACATTCTGTTGTTCTACAATGGACTGTCCTATAAATGTCTATTAGGTTAACTTCTTTCATTCAAACACATTATATACTTTCTGAGTTCTTGTCCTCTTAACTATTGAGAGTGGGGTATTGAAATCTCCAACTATAATTTTAAATTTGTATGTTTCTTCTTGTTCTGTCAGTATTTTCCTCATGTATTTTTAAGCTCTGTTATTAGGGAGTGTTTAAACCATTTATATTTAATATGATAATTGTGATAGGTTAAGTATAAGATTACCATATTTTTTTTCTTTTTGTCCACTTTTCCCTTTTTTTAAATCTTATTTTGGCGTTAATAATTTTTTTTGATTCTATTGTACTTCTTTGTTGGTTTATAGGTATAGTTATTTGTTTTCTTTTTCTTTTTATTTTGGTGGTCATTATATGGGTTAAAATATACATCTTTAACTTATCACAGTCTTCCACTAAGTGACATAATTTCCAATCACATATAGTGGTGGTTGTCAAATGTAGACAATTTTGCCTTCGAGGGACATTTAGTAATAAATGTAGAAATTTTTGTAAGTGATGCTAATTGGCATCTGTTGGAGGTAGAGTAAAGGATGGTTCTAAACACCTAGTAATAACTGTAGAAATTTTTGTAAGTGATGCTAATTGGCATCTGTTGGAGGTAGAGTAAAGGATGGTTCTAAACACCTAGAAACCATGTTCTTCTACATAACAGAGAATCATCTATCCCAAATGTCTGCAATGATGAAGTTGTGAAATCCTGCCTCAGCATAAAACCTTTATATATAGTGGTGGCTAAAACTTCCATTACAATGTTAAAAAGCAATGGAGACAATGGGCAGCCTTGTCTGGTTCCTGATCTGAGTGGAAATGATTCCAATTTAACTCCATTCAATATGATATTGGCTGTTGGTTTGCTGTAAACGGCCTCTATCAGTTTAAGAAATGTCCCTTCTATACCAAGATTAATATTATTTTAAATAACAGTTTTGGCTTATTCTGTTTATGAAATATTTCTAAATAGGATTTGCACATTTTCCTTCATATATTTTATATTGTCTGCCATATATGTATAAAAAGATTAAAAAAAATTTATATGAGAATGAAAGTTTATTGATGTACTTACAACCAAATTTTAAAAACTAATTATACAAAATGTAAAATTATAATAATTTTTTAGTTGTTATGAAGAGGGGAAGAAAGCTTCACAATTGTGGAAAAGTCCCATGGGCATTAAACATTTCATTCATACTTCTGCATTAGAAAATAGGAGTTATTAACTTTCTTGCTCTTGGATACAATCAGTCTTCCAAGAGAATAGTCTTGAACTTCAGAAGCTATTTACCTTTCTTTGCAACATACACCTATCAATCTTTAAAGACTTGGGAAATTTGAATAACAAACCTGCAAAGCAAATGATATAGTATGCATAAGTGTAACAGTTTGCTAGTATATATTTAAGATTTCTCACTATTATTATTCCTAAAATAAAAAGCCAAATATCACTGGGAGTTAAAATATAAGTAATTTTAAGAAGCAGAAAAGCCAGTGATTCTCAAAAGCAAAAAATTATTTCTACTAAATGCATTAAGCATGAAATACTTGATTACTATCGTTTGCAGTTGAATGATATCACTTTGCCCAATTAACAATTTTTTAATTAATTGTAACATCAAACAAATTTTAACCTTCAAGTAGATTTTATGTGGATATATATTTCAATAAATCTCAGTTGTACCTCTTTTTTTTAAGAAAATAAAGATCAAGAAAATACATCTTTACCTAGATACAATGTGACCATAATAATAAGTAAAATAATTATTTTATTTTATTAGGCATTGTGAAGTGACTCCACCAAAAAAAACAAAACAAACAAAAAAAAAAGAACAGAAAAGAAAAAAAAGAAAAGAAAAGAAAGAAAATCAAGCAAATAGTTTGCTCTCTGGTAGCCAATGAAAAATAGGGAGATGGCACAAGGGTACAGGACTATAACCCCAAATATTTGACTATGTAAACATTGTGTTTGTTGGAAGGAGTGTTTGTCAGTCAGAGAAACAGGGAGAAATAGTTATCTCTACAAAAAAAAACAAACAAAAAAAAAAAAAACTTAAATTTCAGCCAGGCATGGCAGTACAGTAGCTGTAGTCCCAGTTACTTGGGAGGCTGTGACAGGAGGATGGCTTGAACCCAGGAGTTTGAAATTGCAGCCAGCTATAATGACATCAGTGCACTCCAGCAGGGGAGACAGAACAAGACTCTGTCTCAGAACAACCACCACCAAAAGCTGAATGTACATTTCAGAAAAGAAGATACGCAAACAGAAATGCTCACACGAAAAGATGTACAAAATCAGTCATCATTAGGAAAATACAAAATAAAATTACGAGATGCCAGAACGCGCTCACAGACTTGCTAAATCAAAAAGGCTGACAAAAACCAGTGTTGGTGAAGATGGATAAAATCATAACCCTTGTGCATTGCTGATGAGAATGTAAAATGATATAACCACTTTGGAAACAATGCAGCAGGTTTCTGAAAAGTTAAACAAACAGTTACCATATGGCCTACAAAATAGAAAAATAAATATTTATACAAAGACTTATACACAAAAATATATAACATCTTTACTCAAAATAGCAAAAGAAGATAAATAGCAAGGGCAGCGCCTATGGCTCAAAGGAGTAGGGCACCAGCCCTATATGCCAGTGGTGGTGGGTTCAAAACCCACCCCAGCCAACCAAAAACTGCCAAAAAAAAAAAAAAAAAAGGGCAGTGCCTGTGGTTCAAAGGAGTAGGACTCCAGCCCCATATGTCAGAGGTGGCAGGTTTAAGCCCAGCCCCAGACCAAAAAATGCAAAAAAAAAAAAAAAAAAAAAAAAAAAGATAAATAGCAAAAATGTCTACCAAACTGGTCAATGGGTAAATAAATGATAGTACATCCATATATCAGAATAATACTCAGGAATGAAAAAGAAAGAACTCCTAATATATGCAACAGATGAATCTCAAAAGCTAGATAAAAGAATGCACACAACATATGAATATATGAAAATTATTAAAAAGGTAAAAAAAGTAAGTTCCCATGTAATATTTCTTTCTTCTTTTATAATGCTAAAATGGGCATAAAATAATTTTAGAGAATGAGGAAGCTCAGATGACCATGAGCAGATCATCAAACTACAAAATCAATCAATAGTTGGATTTAGGAATTAGCTATTTCCTAATTCCATCATTTAACTAGTCAGGATAATATATGCTTTAGTAATTAATCCTAAATTGAAAACCATGAATTAAACAGATTCTGGTAGTATGTGGAAGGAAAGTTTGATGATATAGCAAAGATCTAACCAAAATAGTCATTTAAAAGAAATGTATGCTAAGAATTTCCTGTTCCTGACATATATTCAGGCTTGCAGCTCTGAGTCATGTTTTTAACCAAAATATTTATCACAACATAAAGTAAATAAGATAGAATCAATTGTAAACCAAAGTAGCTGAAGTTAATTTTGATCACCCAACTTGGTATAGGCAGTAGAGTGCACGTGTTATCTCTGACAAATAAAATATAGATTTTTTGGGTGGCGCCTGTGGCTCAAAGAAGTAGGGTGCCAGCCCCATATACCAGAGGTGGTGGGTTCCAACCTGGCCCTGGCTAAAGAAAAAAAACGCAAAAAAAAAAAAAAAAAAAAAGTTTAAAATATATATAAAAAAATAAACAAACATGTAAATAAAAAAAAATTCCATAATTGGATTATTTTGTGATCCCTTCACCATATTTCTATTACCTGATTAAAAGACCTTTTATTATATAATTCCTTATAATTGTTGATTTGTTGGTTTTTTTCCTCCAAAAGTTAATTGCTGAGAACATGTCCTATTTAATTTGCATTACCTATTTATCTTATAGCAAAAATATTTGTCAACTCGTTAGATGGATAATAAATAACTAGAGAAAATAAAGAAAAAAAAATGTCAGTGCAATCCACACACTTTTCCATGGCTCTCAATAAATGCTCTAGTGATGAAAATTTAATCTAATTAAGGGCTTGAAGTATCTATTTTTCAATCTGCTTTGGATTTTCATAGGATTCTATTTCATAAAAACTTAACACAACTTGTTTGGATCCAGAAACTCATGTGTAAACCAGTTCATGTGCTTTCCTTTAGCTACAGACTATCTTCTCAAGTATGTTTGGATACTAAATAGCTTTGGAAGGCCCAGATAGTGTCTCTCTCTCTAGAGCAAAAATTGTATTTGCTTACTGCCCATATGAAAAGATTCAGATTCAAAATTCCAGGCTCCTCTCTTACAGCACAATCCACTGTGAGGTGAGTGCAGTTAGTACCTGGCCCTCCTCATGTCACTCTGTGAGATGAGGGACTTGGCGAATGGGAGCAAATGCTCAGATTCTGACCACTCTTACACAGAGAGTAGTGAAGTCTTGTATCTCTGACACAAAAGTCTCGTATCTTCTGCCAGCATCCATGACATTTTAGCAGGTCAGTTCATTCATTAGTTTGCAAGTATGGTAATATCTCAGACTCTTCACAGTTCTTGACATAATGCCACTTTAAGCTTTTCTTATTTAGTTGTCAACTATAGCCTGCAAGCAGAAAGGCCAGAATTTCTCTTTGAAAATAGAATTCTGCAATACTACTTAATTTAGTCGATTTTTAAAAACCAAAGCTAGTAAATTCTTGTTCATTAATTTTTATTTGACTTACTATTTTGCTATTACACCAAAAATAATAGTTTTGAATAGAAAAGATTAGTTAATAAAAAATATATATATAATGTGTTATATTAATATATTTAATATTAATCTTATAAAAATTAATATTAAGACATTAATTAAATATTAATATTAAAATTAAATTAATATCAAATTAAATTAATTTTATGAAAAACTAATATTAAAAGAAAATATTAGTTAATAAAAATATATAAAATATGTTATTAATATATTAATGTTACTTTTATTAAAAATTAATATTAATTTAATTAAAATTAATTTTAAAATATTAATATTGATTTTTTAAATTTATTTTTTATAAAAATATTAAATATTACAATGTACAAAGAATATAAGTGAAATTAAATATTTATTTCAATTTTTTCCAGCTTGGTTACAATACTAGATTAATTTCTTAATTGCATAGCTTTAAAATCAAATGTAAACTTTTTCTAAGGATCAAGAGGTACACTCAAGCCTAAAATCTAAGAAAAAGCTAATTTTCATTAAACTAATATGTATTCCTCATAATAGTACAAATTTAAAGGCATGTAAAAAATAATAAAGATAATTTATTAAAGCAAATCAATAAAATAAAATAAAAATAAAATAAAATAAAATAAAATAAAATAAAATAAAATAAAATAAAATAAAATTATCACAATTTGTCTGTTGCCAATTTAATAAACATGTTGATAAGCTATCAAGTCTTGAGAGATAGTCTTGAAAACAGGTGTCAGTGCAGGCACAGCCTACTCCTTTGAAGATTACTGGTTCAGGGACTTCACTGTGGCATGTACTTAGAAAAGCAGTCATTATTAATTCTAGTTTTCTGGGTTGAATCAATAGCCACTGATAAAATGCCTTCAAAAGAACATGTATCATTTTGTGCAATTTTGAAAGTGCTACTTTTGATAATGTAACAGTGTCCTTAACCTTTCTCGAGCAAAAACTAAGTGCATTATTGTGCTTATAAGGATAGGAATGGCAATTATTAAACTGTATATCTAGAACACCAACCTATTTTTTTTCCACTGACACTTCAATATCAACACAATTACTTTGCTTTGGAAAAAAACGAAAGGTGACTTTAGAATGTCAGGGCTTGGATATAGTTAACCGCTGGCAAGGACTTTTTCTTTTAGGACTTAATATCAAGGGCTTTGATTTGGAGCATTTTAAAGAACTCTCTTGGAAAATTTTCTACACACACAAACACACACATACAATGGTGCTTATTATAGAACTAGATGTGTACTGGATAAATGTACTAATAGTTACAGGCACAAATTATGTGGAAAAACACAGCCATAACTGAAGGATGTTAAACTTTATATTAACAACTGCATAAAATACAGTCTGACTACACTCTTCATTAAACACATAAATACGATAGGATGAAAAAAAGCAAAGATAATTCTGCAATTTTAATTATATATTATATATTTTCTTTTCTTTATTAGATCTATGCTTTGGACATATCTACATATTCCATATTTTATATGTTATCTTTTGGGGCTCCTTATCTGTTTATTTATAACATTGATGCAAAAATAAACATTTTCTAAACAATTTAAAATTTTATGTATGATTTTTGCCCATTTGAAAACTGTTTTTGGTAACAGGGACCATATCCAAAACAGTTTCAAGTTAGACAATCCATCATAATTGTGAATTACGAATTCAATATACAGGGTGGACATAAAGTTCGTGTGCAATTTATTGTGTTAAACTACTTTAAATTGCACATGAACTTTATGTACATCCTGTATAAAATTAACTGAAAGAAGGAGGTTTAAAAAATGTCAGCCTGTGTTTTATCACAGAAAATTCAAGAGAAATTCTGCGGAAGACCCCACACATAATATTAGTCTTTTTCTTCCCATGTCATTTTGATACTGAGCATATTTGGCCTAATGTACAGACCCTTGATCTGATGCCTCTGCAGTTTAGGAATCTTACTACATTTTCTTTACTCCATTCGCCCAAATTTATGAAAAAGCAAATGCAACTGAATTTGATAGTAAACTGATGCCATTGATACATCAACTGATACATCAACTAGGAAAAGCAAAGGTTTCTTCTGTCAAAGCATTTCAACTGATAATTAGACAGACTGAATTTATTCAAAACAGATACATTTCAGTCTTTGCCTGAAAATTTTCCACCCAGTCCTAATTAGGAAAGAAAGAGCTAATAGACCCTCAAAATATAAACATAGCATTATTTTTAGAAAGGCAAATAGTGTGATGATAACATATTTGGTATGAGACTTTGGCTTCAAAGAGAAGTCAGTGGATCTAAATCTCAGCTCTGCCACTCGATGTCTGTGTCAGGTGGAAGTTGCTCAACTTCTCTAAGATTCAGGGGAAAATAAACTATTTCAAATCAACACTACCTTGAGGCCACAAGGAAGTTGTCACACTGGGAGTCAAAGGTGTCGCTCATATTAATGGGTACATAAATTTCTGAACAGTTTCATTCAGCTTACCTTGGCTAAGAGAGAATAAGCTAAAAGAAAACTGAACTTCCAAAATCTTTGCAAGTTCTTGTCTGATCCACCTAAGGATCTACTCAGAGTAGATGACGGGGTCTTCAACAAGAACATAAACACGTTTCAGGGGTGCAAGGGATAGAGGCAGGAGTTTACATTGTGCTGCCAAGTAATGTCAGGACTATTAATTTCCTAAGAAAGCTCCCAGAGAGGAGTACCTTAAAGCGAGAAGAACATGAGATGTGAAGTGAGGTAACAGATGAAGCGGCAGGTTGAAGCGTCTGGAGCCGACAAAATAAGAATTTAGGATAAATAAACATCTTTAAAAATAGAGATTATTAATGGTCAACTCTAAATTGAAGTCCTAATTTTTCTGCAACATAAACATCCCCTGAAATCAAAGGTAGATCCGCTTCATAAAAGTGCCTTGTAAATGTGTGCCCCTTGCTTGCCCCGTCTCCAGTTTTAAGCACTATCTGTGGAAGACAGTTGTAAACGAGCTTAGACAGACACTTAGACTACAGGGCTTCTGCATGCCTGCTCTCCCTTCCTGCCGTGTTCTGTCTGTCCCAGAATCTTATCAAATGCTGCAGCAGCTTCTTTCCGCTATTATAAGCCTGTCCAGAATGCAGGTGGGTGCACAGCAACATCAACCTCCAGCCAGCCTGGGCAGAAGCTGGGACACAGGTGCTCAAACTCCTGCCTTGAGGACGCACCACTCTGGCAGGTGTTCTGCCCTGGTCGTTGGCGGCATCCTTGGAGCTGAGCCCTCCCTGCTCACAACGCAGCATCAATTACACCCCATGTGGGCTTCATAGCCTTCCTCGCCTCATTCCTTCCACCACCTCCTTCTTGCTTTCCGGGAACGACTCCCAGATAGACGACACAAGGCACTGTGGGTGCCTGACTGCTTTCAACAGTCTCTAGGCCAAGATGCTTTACGGAAACTGCTCTATGGAGAGAACAAAGGGAAAGAGGCAAAGTTCTGTACCTGAATTACTACAGGTCTGGGAGAACCAGCAGGCAGGGAGACAGAGCAGACTTAACAGAAAACAGGGACAGCATGCTGTGATCTGAAGTATTATTAAAACTCCTGGGTGTGCCAGGCGGGGAGGCTCACCCTGTAATCCCAGCACTTGGGAGGCTGAGGCGGGTGGATTGCCTGAGCTCACAGGTTTGAGGCCAGCCTGAGCCAGAGTTAGACCTCATCTCTTAAAATATATATATATATTTAATATATATAGCCAGGTATTGTGGAGGGTACCTGTAGTCACAGCTACTTTGGAGGCTGAGGCAAGGGAATCGCTTAAGCCCAGGACCTCATCTCTTAAAAATATATATATATTTAATATATATAGCCAGGTATTGTGGAGGGCACCTGTAGTCACAGCTACTTTGGAGGCTGAGGCAAGAGAATCGCTTAAGCCCAGGACTTTGAGATTGCTGTGAACTGTGATGTCACACTCTACCGAGGGTGACAAAATGAGAGTCTGTCTCAAAAAAGAAAAAAAAAAAAAAATTCCTGTGGTGTGAAGGATGACAGGAGTATTGCCAATCAGTGTTTTTTGTTTCTTTTTTTAAATTTTTTTTTTTAATTTTTGACTCAATTATATTTATATCTCAAATGACAGGGCAATTTTTTTAATTAACATGGTTAAACAGTAGGCACACAATAAGTGGAAAAGATTAATTTAATAAACCTGAGTAAAATGGTAAGAATTTTACATTCTGAAATAGTTCTGATTGCCAAAATCTTCAATTTCATGTTCACCTTTGATAAATTTCCAAACTTCAGCTTTCCTTGTAACAGGTATAACTTTCAGTAAGGTATCCGCCAATTAGCAGATGGCACATTTTGAATTTCTGGGACATTGTATGAGTTGGTGACAAGCTATCTTTGAACACCTAAGATCCCAAAACTCTATTCACTTGCTACATTTAAGTCAAGTTATTACCAAATACACCTTGCATTTTACCATTCTCTATATCTGGAATATCCTTCATTCTCATCTGTTTTTTTCCCCAAAACCTATACATCTTTCCAGGCCTTCCTGTAATAGTACATGGTCCATGAAATGTTTTCAATCATATTAGACAGTACCTGTAAATTTCATGGTAGTAACTCTTGCTTATCTCCTAATATACTTACCCACAGGTTTTAGTTTTTCCCATATCACAGGACAACATTTATGCTTCATTCATTTTTCACTAACACATTTGGCATATCTACATCCATCAACTTCTTGATCCACTTCAGTATGTTGGATGCATTCTTACTGCCAAGGGTGTTGCTACCAACATTCTCATTAAATTAACCTCAAAATGTCCATGTGTCCCCATCCATAATCCATTTTTTCAAACACTACCAATGACCACATGTCCTGCTCTGAAGCTTAATTCTGATTCTTGTTCTTTAAATAAATACCTGTCCCCAACATTTTCCTTCCCTTTGGATTTTTGTATCTTCTCTTATTCAAAGGATAATTATATGTGCCAGTTTTCCCAGGATGTCTCCAGTCTAAGCCTATTGTCCTGAGAGATTACAGTACCTTCTACTAGCACAAGGATAAATTATATAGTCATGTTATCTATACAGCTTGCTCTGATTTTTTGCTTTCCCTTCTCACCTATGCCTAACCCATTCCCACACTGCATTGCATATTACATCTCCACTATTTCAGAACATGCCATATTTTTAAAGTAAGGAACATTGTCATGTAAAATGATAAGGTAGTCGGTTTGCTCTGGACATACAAAAGGACTTTTCCTGTGACCAATATTATAAATGTCTGAGCAGTATTAAGTCTGAAAAGCAGACGCAAACCAGAATGGGTGGGGAGAGAAATTGCATTCGGCACAACTTCAAAAACATCATTTCAGAAAGAAAAATCCAATTCAATTTTCAGAATGACTGGTTAAACCAATCCATGACAGGGCTATATAATCAATATCTACTGCCACTTACCTTGGCAGCCTTCCTGGAGAGATCATTTTCCTAAATCGTCCTCTTCTCGGCCACTTTCCATTGTGTTTTATGTAAATTAACTTGGCACATCTACTGTACCCCCCCCCACCTTTTTTTTGCTTCTATCAGAAGAATGAAATTAAGCAATGTATTGCATTCCATAAAAAACAAATAAGTGTTTTTAATTTCTGTATACATTTAATTTCTTTGTGTAGTCAGTTTTAACATTATTCTATCACAGATGGGTTAAGATGTTTTGCCATTTTGAACATCTCTTGTAAATAATTCTAACCCTGTGCTGAAAACCAAGCATTTCTATCTCCGTTATCCCCCTCCCCCCCTACTTTTACAAATTGGCATGAACCTCCTGACTTACAGTATGCAGAAGCAGCTCTAAATGTTTCCCTTGGAAAGAAAAAATTAGTGTTTTTCTGGCCAGGAAAGTCTTTGGCAGCAGATGTAGCCATTGGGTAAGGAACTGTTGATTCTCTCCAAAATACACATCTGACAAGTGTCCTCTGTCAAAGGACAAGTGCCCAGTTAATCTGGGCCTGCTTAGGAGAAGTGGATCACTTAACTACCCCTCTTACCTCTTAATAGCCTCTCATTGCTATGAAAGCACAATCTAGAACCAGGGTTGACAAGTCCTTGCAAGGTCTCCCTGCTGCCCACCTCCCCAGCCACACCTAACACACCCTCCAGGTCATCTACCACATTCCAGACACACACTGGCCTTAAGTCAAGCTTGCTACTGAGAAAAACTTCTAATTTCTGAGAATCTGATTTGACCTTTCAATCATGCATGAGAAAAGGATTTATTCTATAAAATTTGGATTCAGTCAAAAAGCCACACTAAAGGATCCAGAAGGCCACAGGTGCCCCCAAGGCTGCAGCTTCCCCATCTTATAGCACAAGTGAATATGACCCAATTTGCAAAATGGGTCTTTGTAGGTGTTAAATGAAGGATTCAGAGAGGAGAGTTTACTGGGTAATCCTTGTGGGCCCAATGACAGGTATTTTTTTTTTTTTTTTTATAAAATACATGTAGAGGGAAATTAGACACACAGGGAAGACCTGTGAACACAGAAACAGGGGCTAGAAGCCCATAGTAGCTATGAGGATCAAGGAATGATCCTCCCTTAGAGCTAAGGGAGGGAGTACTGCCCTGCCGCCATCTTGATTTTGTACTTGTGGGTGTCCAGAACTGTGAGGCAATAAGTTTTTGTTGTTTTAAGCAAAAAATAAAACTAATGCCCGATATTTATCACAAATCAATTAAAGTGGTAACTTCTGGAAGTGCAGCTCTGGCTCTGCTGTTGTTTAAATCTCCTGAGGCAGTAAATCTGCTGTGTAATTAAGTCTGAGAAATAGGAAGTTAAAGTTACCCCTTCCAGGGGTATCTTCATTTGAAGGAGTGTCTCCTCATTTTGCAAGATCAAAAGTATCCTTGACCTTCTACATAAAAAATGTCCAATATCAGATTTTGTGGACTAGAGAATTTCTGGAAAGTAGGGATAATGAAAACATATATTAGGGACTTCTGGGTCTTTTAAAATCTCTTGCCACATCTATTATAACTGGAAAAGAATTTTAAAAAAGAAATTTGAGAGAGACTGAGGGCACTATGAAACAAGGGAGCATTTCTATTTCTTTCTTTTTTCACTAAAAAAAAGTCCAAATTAGCCTGTATAGTGACATCAAAAAAGCTGGTATTTTCTTTGTTTTATTTTATAATTTTCTATAATTTTGCTTTCCTATTCTCATCCTGGTCAATAGTGAATAAATCTAGCTATACTGAGTGAAATAAAGAAGCAAAATAGCCATAGCTTTACAGGGAAACAGAAGACAGTCCACTAACCCCAATCCTTCCTTTTTAACCTGCCATAAGCAGGAAGTGCAGAAGGTCGCCTGTTTGTCTCAATTTCTTAAGAAAAGAATTAGTCATACATATTGTTAAATTGGCTTTGTCCCCAAAGAATAAATGAGAGATGAACGGCATTGAACAAAGGTACATCGCTACACTCAGAAAGCCATTTGCTTGCAACAGGAAATCAATATAAAGCAGTCTTACAATATTGCATGACACTAAATGTCTATAATCACTTTATTCTGCTTAAGTTGTATGATGTGTTCAGCCAGCATTCTCCTTCTGTAATCTCTCCCTAGGAAAACTCATCTCTTTTCACAACCGCAGGGATCACTTAGAAACTAATAGCTCTCAAATCCCCACTTCTATGGCTGACATCCCTCCTAAGCTTCAGAAGCCATATGGTACTGTGGCTAAATATGAGTATATAGGCTTAGGAGTCAGATTGTCTGTGTGCAACTCCCAGCCAACACTCTTAGGCCAAATTATTTATCTTAAATAAGCTCCACTTTCATCATCGTTAAGTTGAGAAAAATGCATGAAATCCCAGGGCCTCGCTAACAAGCAACTACTTGATAAATGTTAAATTTACCATAATTATTATCATTAGACCTATCCACACAGATGTCTTAGGAAAACCCCATGTACAAAATTATCAAAAACAGAATTTATTATTTTCTCCAAATATTTAGATTCATTTCCATGAATTCTACTATATTCAATAACACCATTGTCCTAACAATCATGGGGTCCCCAAGGACTCATTTTTAATTCCTCTTTCCCCCCAATTTCTCACTTATTTTTTTCAACTTTGTTGACGTGTAACTGACAAATAAAATTACATATATTTAAAGTGTACAATGTGATAATTTGACACACGTAGATGTGGTAAAGTGATTACCACAATCAAGTTAATTGACATATCCATTACCTCAATATTTTTTTGGTAATAATGTTTAAGACCTACTTTCTTAGGAAATTTCAAGTTTACAAGACAGTATTATTAATTATAGTCACAAAGTTATATTAAATAGTCAAAACTTACCTTAGAACTGTAAGTTTACACCTTTTATCAATATCTCCCCATTTCCCTCAGTGCCACCCCCAACCTTTGGAAACCACCATTCTACTCACTTTCGCTACTTTTTAGAAATTCTGCAAGTGTGCAATATATTCAGTCATTTAAAAAAGCAGGAAATCCGAGCATTTGCTTATTTCACTCCGTGTGATCCCCTCCAGGCTCTCAGTCTCACTGCCTGTAGGACTTTAGCTGGATGAGATAAACCGGAAAGAGACACACACTGTGTCCACCATGTACTTTCAATTACCCCGTCCTGCTGCCCTGCCTCTGCAGCAACTCATTTCTCTCCATCCATCCCTGCTGACCTGACCTGAATTCACACCATCATCTCTTTGATATTGCAACCTCCTTGTGACTGCTCCCCTAGGCAACAATCTCTTGACCTCACATGACTGCCTAATTCCCTCCAATAAAACAAATCTAAACTAAAAATGACTCTGCAACACTCTTGCATGCTTTACTTAACATGACGTTCAAGAGACTTTCAAAATCAGTCTCTAACCAATGTGCCTAGCCTCATCTTCCCACCAATCCTCTTAAGAGGCTCTTGCTCTCACTTTGCTCATGACAAATGGTATTAATAAGAGGCGCCTATTCCCATAGGCATTCTCAGAGATAAATATGATTGCCTGACCACTGTCTGTAAATCTATCCTCCAATCAAGCAAGAGAGAGCGTAAGTAGGAGCCATGTCATTAAATATATAAATATATAAGGTCAATTTGTGTCTAATTTATATGTTTTTAAACACATTATACGTAAAACTTGGTAGTTTATAATTGGTTTTAAAAAGATTATTTGACATCTACCTCTCCATCAATTTCAACTGGCTTTTGGATGACTACCTTATGGATGAATAATGCCGTCCAGCAAACTAAAATTCAAATTAAGCCTAAAAGGCCATTGTGATTCATCCTAGTACAACTTGTCCTTCCAGCACTCTCCCCAAAGCCTCATTAGCTCCCATTTCTTGGATATCTAAACGTGTGATGTTTCCTTGTTTCTATGCCTTATTTGCCTTATATACCTGAAGACACCTACTCATCCTTCCACTCTTGGTTTAGATAGTACCCTGTCTTTGAATGTTTCTTGAATCCTTGGACAATTACATGCACATTCTTCTATGTACTATATATCTGAGTTCAGGACCTGTGAACTGTGTTGAAATTCTAAAATCCAATTCTAGGCCTAAATTGAAGTAATCTCAAAGCTACAAGTTGCAACATCAAGGTTAAGGCAAGAGAAAGACTTTGGGAAGGAAGAAACATTGTAAATGACCTTTTTAAAGGAAGAGGAAGTTAACTGACATGACCCATCACCTCCAACCATCTCACTTCTTAGAAGACTTGTGTTATGCTTGATACTTTAAAGGGCTTTAATTTATTCTTTA
Organism: Loris lydekkerianus; assembly: GCA_963574355.1. Taxonomy (NCBI): domain Eukaryota; kingdom Metazoa; phylum Chordata; class Mammalia; order Primates; family Lorisidae; genus Loris; species Loris lydekkerianus. The sequence goes on along the minus strand of CAUYPK010088205.1, from coordinate 11,214 downwards.
TAGGAACTGATGTCTGGAGAGTATCAGGAATCCTGGAGGCAAGTCTGGTGTTGCATGTTTCTAATTTTAGGAATTTCATGTTATGTGCTTGATGTAGAATTTTGCATAACTTTGATTGAAAACACTTGGTGATGAAGTATTTTAATCAAAAGCTAGCTGGTGAAGGTAAAATGTTGAATTCATGAATTCTGGAGATTTACAGAAGTATTACCTACCTGAGAATAACATTACATCATGTACCCCCTTCGTCCCCACATCTCTTGTTATTTCTGTCACTCAATCAATAATCACTGGATGTTTTTAAAAAGGAAGAAAAACATACAGCTGAAGTGACTGCAAAAAAGAAGATCTAGATGCAAATCACCTAAATAGGAATCACCACTTTAAATCAGACATTTGTTAAGTAAAACAAACCTGGTCATGCTGAGCCTACAAAGATTGCTTAAAGTACTAGATTATAGCCATCAGTTCTTCTTATAGGTCACGTAAACCCTTAGCAAGGAATGGGGAGGTTCTCATCTTGGAACACAACTATAATTTATACATGTATATCCCCATTTTATGGGAACTTAGTGTTGCGTGACCAGAGACACGAACAGCAGCTTTGCTGTGGCTATAACTCGCTCCTGTAATTATTAAGTCAAGAAACTGACTACACGAGATGGGATGGCGTGTAGCGAAATTCTTTATTAAGGTTTTGATTTTATACCCTTCTAGTCACACACACACTTAATCTATTATCTGTTAGTTTCACCATTACCTCATTTTACCTATCTGAAATTAACTTGAAAGGAAATATCCTGTTACCATATCAACACAATCACTTTTGTAGTAAACATCTTCTAGACACTGACTAATCTCTGGGCAGGTATCTAAATAAAGATCACAAAGAAGAAAGTAGCCACAAGGGAACAGAGTTAATGGAAGAGTATCTTTAAGTGTTCACTCAGTTTACTCAGTATGAAGTAATGACGGTGTCTTTTCCTCAGGGCAGAGCACTTACAGACCTCTGACAACATGTTGTTAACATACATCAACCCTCTGGCCTGTATCTCTGCTTCATGGGGCGCACAGCTTCAGAGAATGAGCTTGTGGAATTTTTAACTCTAGGCAAGTCAACTCTGTGTGTGTCCCAGGGGGGGCCAGGTCCCCTAAGCCTCTGGAAAAAAAGCAAGCCATTTTAAACTCACACTGAGTTCACTTTGGGTGCTTGATGTAGGATATGTTTATTTCTAAATATTATCCTACCCCCTCCGTAGGGTGCTGTGGTATCATAGCTCACAGTAACCTCAAACTCTTGGGCTTAAGTGATTTGCTTGCTTCAGCCTCCTGAATAGCTAGGAGTACAGGCACATGCCACACCTGGCTGTCTTTTGGTTGCAGTTGTCATTGTTGTTTAGCAGGCCCGGGCTGGACTCAAACTCTCCAGCCTTGGTGTATGTTGCTGGCACCTACTCACTGAACTACAGGCACTGAGTCTCAGGCTCACTTTCAGGAGAATTCTTTTGGTTGTTTCAGAAGATAGCTTGTTGTATCTATTTATGTGCTGTATTTCCCCAGTTTAGCTTTCAGAGGTTAACTGTGCATCCAGAGCTGGCATTCAAAACTATAGCAACTGAAATGGCACAGCCACCAACCATTCAGCACAGATGCAAGATACAAACAACCAATCTGCCTGTACTGGTGTGTAACTGTGTGAAAATCTAGGCTGTGATTCCATTCTTGCTTTTATTCCTACTTCATACTTGGCCCACTTGTGGAATGGGCCTTCATGTAACTTTGTCTATTGCAGTAAAAACACCATTATGCCTGCTGCACTGTGAAGAAACAAATAAATAATAATAATAAAAAAACCCAATGCTGGTATTAATTATTCCCACTACCTATTTATGTGTAGTAAGAAAGGAACTATTTTCTGGTAGAAGCTGATATCTCTAGCTGAAGGGCAGGATGTGGCCTGTAAGAACCTGCTCTCACTTCTACAAGGACAAGTGACTGTATGAGGCCTTAAGCTCACAAAGAATTGCTGCTGACACCATTCAAACTGTCCCCTCTAGAAAGCTCCAAAAATATATTTTCTAAACCTGCTGACTGTAACCTTCCATTATAGCAACATAGACTACCAGGAGCCAAAAATATACGTTTCATTTCAACAGCTTTTGATTTTCTGAAGTATTAACTTCTGAATTGCTCATTGTATATAACCCAGAGTGTCTAACTCGGGAATTTTCTGCACACATTAATCAGTACAACCTCATGACAAAATATGCCACTCCACTTACAGCTTTGTTAGACATTCTAACTACTAGGAAAAAAGCAGAGAACTAAGATATGGGAGTTGCTATAAGGACTTGTGAGTAATATCAAGGGAAAAGCCTTGGAGGAGAGGCCTCTGGTCAGAAAGGTGCACCCGAAAGCTGAAATTCTGCTGGCTTATTATAATAGCCAGGCACTGAGTCAATTTCCAATTCAAAAGCACAAATACTATCAAAAGAACTTCACTCTGTGATGGAGAAAACAAAATCTTTCAATTTCATCTCAATATCAGTTAAAACATGTAGAGGAGTTTTCTGATAGAAACTCGTAAAACATACCTTATGCAAATTGGTTGTATGGCCTCTTCGGTTGGAGCATTTCTGTTGCATAAATCATGGTGTGATTGCTATTGGACAAAATATCCCTTCTATAGTTCCTTAGACTATAGAAGCTGATGTAGAAGAATGTTTTGTCCTCTTCCATTGTCCCTTCTCTTTGGGGGCTCATTTTTGGCTCCTGTTTGTAGATCAAAGGATAGCTCTGTACAGAATTTTGAAAATTCCAATCAGTCTGCAGATCACCTAAGCCAGTGCTATTGAAAGTGTATTCACAGGCCACTGTCAGCTGTTTTATCAGTCCATAATGACATTCACACAGAAATTGAGAATTACATTTAGAAATTTTTAAGCTTTGTCATCTTAATAATCATTTTAAATCTCTTGAAACTTATGAAAAAGAGAGGTTTATATGTTGTACATTCATCCATGAGGAACTGGGGTTTTAAAAGAACTAGCTGGTGCATTGTCCTAACTTGTCTTTCCATTTGCCATGCCTTGCTCTTGATCAATAATTATGTGATGACTGAATCTGATCCTTTGATTAGCAGTTCCAAGAGTACAAAATCAGGCATGATATCCAGTAAAAATAATCCATCACCTATTACCAGTATAATGTTTGCATTTTATCTTGAAAATCATCATTACATATTACCTCATTTTAACTTTTACAATCACATGAGATAGGAAAAATATTAGCTACATTTTAAATATGATTCAGCTGAGCTCTGAGATTCCGCAGCTGCACTGATAAGCTGGTGAGGACTAGGAAAGAGTTGAAAGGCAATTTACTGGGTGAATGACCATGAAGAAATTCCTTAATCTCTCTGAGGTTATTTTCCTTATCTGAAGCAAGCAGATAATAATACTTACCCTGCAGGTTGAAAGTTTGATGAAAAGAAGAAATGAGAAGATAGGGTAAGCCCTCAAAAAAGTAAGTGTTATTTGTGCTTGTTAAGATATGTTCATTAGCATTACAGGCAAAACAATGGTATCTCACAAAAGTAAGATAGTCTTCCCAGGGTCTAGCACAAGAAACAATTATCAATAAATACTAGTTGAATGAATGACTAGGTAAATGAATGAGCACAGGTTTTTCTCTCGGTACTGAATTCTTTCTAATATACACAGAGCTTAACCAAGAGGGGTATAATCTTGGCAATTCTGTTCTCTATTACTATATTATTTAGGATTTCATGGGCTGTGTTCAATTACATATAGAATTTTGAATACGCAACTCAGAGATTTTTCATGCTCATCTTAATTAAAGAACGCTTTTCCCCAAAGTTTTATACAGGGTTTCATTGTTAAAATAAAGTAAATATGTATATTGGGTATGTCTATCTATCTCTATATATTTGGGTGACAGAAACAATGTAATCTAATTCCTGACTCCCTCAGATTCCTGCTTGCCCCATAATATCCCCTGAAACACTTTCTCAGACCAGGACTTCATGGAGCATAGTCTGAAAACTGTCTTTTTCTATTAGTGGACTGTATGAACAATTGACAGTAGAAACAGACTTAATCAAAGTGACCAGAACTGACAAGAATTTGGTAAATTAGAAAAGATAAAGGCCAGCATACAGACTGTTAGAAGCATAGCTACCTCTCCTGAAAAATCTCTCACAAGAGATGGTCACGAATAATTTCAAAATCCAATGTGTAGTGACTTATCCAGATACTCTGCTCATTTCACTCAATTATACATTTTATGTGTTTCAGAGAAATGAAGAATTTCCTGCACATCTGGCACTTTCTGGCTCGTGGTTTTAGTTGTTTGGTTAATGTCGTGGTCATCCAAGGCCAGTTCTCCTCAAGTTCAAAGACAGGAAAACACAAGAAACCAAAGAAGAAGTTACAAACCTCCCAAGAATCTATTTATCTTGACTTAGAAGAGTCAGGTAGCTGAAAACACTGATCCAATCAATTAGAAGAGCTAGAATGGGACCTCTGCAGCAAAAATACTTGAAAAAACAATCTGCAACCTGGTCAAGTCCTGGGCAAGATACTGGAGCCCCAGAGAATTTGCCTGGGCATAGTAGTTAATACTGCAAGAGAAGCAAGGGCAAAGGAGGGCCCTGAAAGGGCAAATAGCCGAAGGCTAGGTTTCTCCAGAGGAGGAGGAGGTTGTTCCCTGGTTCAAGGAGGAAAAGGAGGTTGCTCCCTGGTTCTTGGCTCCCAGTGCCAAAAATAAGCACTGGTACCTAGCCCATGATGGAGCGATCACAAAAGTAATCACAATGAACATACATTTATTACAGAACGAAAGTACACAGATCATGAGGATAATATGTGCCATGAGCCAAATGGGTCCCTCTCCATAAGCGGAGAAGAGACCTGAAGTCTCAACACCCGGTTTTTTATAGGCTAACTAACCTACCTAGTTTGCCCCACCTTTTCCCCAAAGGCTGCTGCCTCCTGTCTTTGAGGTAACTGACAGGTTGGTGTTACATCCACAAACTTCCCAAGGAACCCAGAGCGGTAGAAAGTTGCGAATTTAATTATATGATAATGGACCCACGGGGGCCCAGGTCAGTGTAAAGTCACTAGAGGCTCCTCACTATATTCCGACTGCAGAACATTACCTGGCTGTAACTCGTTCCTGCTCTCCGCCCCCTAGCCACACCCCTTAGTCTTCTGTCCAATCAAGGAAAGAAGGTGGATAGTATGTTTGCTCCCAGGCCCAGCCGCTCCTGCTCTGCCAATAAAGGAGAGAAGCTAGGAGCCAAAAGGGCACTTCCTTTCTGGCCAGGCAGACAGAGACTGGGGGCCCGAGACCGCATGTCACTGGTCAGGCACTGCAGCCCTGAGGGCAGGACAGCCACAGAATATTGGCAAAGCTGGTCATGCTGCTAAAGCAGAGATGCGCCATTAAAGGCCTATTAGGCGTGAGGTTGGCCATCATCCGTGCAGGCCATGAGGGGAGGGTGCCCGGCCAGACCAGCACTGCCTAAGAGGCCCATCCACAGTTCAAAGTGGGCACCCTTGGGTGAACTGTGAAGATGAGGAGCTTAGTTTAGCTTTGCTGAGTTCATGGAAAAGGTGGGACATTCAATTCTTTTATGAAAACTCCAAAAGATTGAAAGAATCAGCCTGACCGCCCTGGTAATGTTCCCTCATGTACATGGAAGATGGATTCTGTGCTGACAACCTTAGTATGGTCTGAATTAGCAAACGCTACTTCAAGATATTGTCATTCCATTTGTCCTACCCCGTAACACCCCCTTCCCATTTCAAAAGCTCTAATGCATAAGTTGAAGAATTTTTGTCTCACTGTAAACATACATTTTTGATTCCTGGAGACAATGGAAGAGGTGGGTAGGAGGACAGGAAGTTAAAGGACACTTTTCCATCTGAGGTAGGTGTTCTGTTTGATTACACTTTTCCACTGGGCCAAATGATCTTTTCTCTTCAAATTACATAGAGTTGTGCATTTTAGAGCAAAACTATACAAAAGGTTTTATGAGATAGTGAGAAATAATATAGGAGTTCATGATTGCCACATCATTTTCATCTAGAAAGATCTTACTGTAATTTGCAATATCTATATCTATAGATATCTATCATATTTTACCCTCAGGTTACAAATATCTATATCATATTTTACCCTCAGGTTACAAATTAGAGAATATACTTTTGCAATAGCAGTTAAAGATAGATAACCTCAATATTTCACAAGACAACTTTGAAAGAATATGCTTGAACATCAACTCTGATATTTGTCATGAACCCAGAAAATGTGTCCTTAATTTGAAGCTATAAGATATTTCAGTAAGACTCTGGGAGTGGCTCAGGGGATTGTTTTTTTCTTTCTTTTTCTTTTTCTTTTTCTTTTTTTTTTTTTTAGAGAGAGTCTCGCTTTGTTGCCCTTGGTACAGTGCTATGGTGTCACAGCTTACAGTAACCTCCAGCCCTTGGGCTTAGGCAATTCTCTTGCCTCAGCCTCACGAGCAGCTGGGACAACAGGTGCCCGCCATAATGCCCAGCTATTTTTTTGTTGCAGTTTGGCCGGGAACGGGTTTGAATCTGCTACCCTCAGTATATGGGGCCAGTGCCCTACTCACTGAGCCACAGGCACTGCCTAGGATTATTTTTTCCATTTTACATAGCAATAGGTGAAATTTGAGCCAAGAAATATTAGAGGGTGTTAGAAATTCTATGACTGGATTCCAATTCTCCCTGTTACTGACCTTGAACTTATCCATTAAATTAAACCTTCATTCAGATGGAATTCTTGGCAGAGTTAAGATGTTCCATACTTTTTCATAGACCTAAATTTTCTATACCCACAGAGAGAATTGAAAAAAGCACATAAAAACTTGACATATTCTAGTGCTAAAAAATTAAGCACTTTTCAGTATTTTGGGATTTCCAAACCAACTCTGTACTGTTCACAAATTTTCTGCCACTCACAATATTAAGTTTTAAGGGAGAGACCTTTTTAAATACTAGCTGTCCTTCTGGATTATTCTTTTTCTTTTTCATTAGAAGAGCTAAAAACTGAGTATAGACTAATAAAGGCTGTAGAAGCTACGAACCTTAGATTTGGGAGTGCCAGTCTTAAAATTCTTTGAGACTGGGAGGAAGTGGTGAATTGCTTGATAGAATTCCTTGCATGCAAATGAAGTCTATGTTGGGCAGTTAGTTATCTAAGAGGAAGTGCACTGTGTTTAAGCAGAAAGGAAACTGGTGATGTTGTGAGATTGATTTTCATTCTCCTAGGTCAGGGTAAAAGATCCAGGCAGGGAAGAAGGAAGCTGATGTTTTCTCTACAAGAGCGAAGTAGCCTATGTTGCAAATTGTTACACACTCTTGATTACTAATATGTAAAAGGATTTATGTACTTTTGATCAAAGTTTAGGATTGGCTTAGAATCAAAGGGAGGTGAAAACTTTGGGATTCCAGTTAACCCTTATGCTCCTCACTTTAATGTCATAAAGATGGAACACAGCCTCTATAGCCAAGAAGTTACATAGTCAAAAGTTGCCCATCTTGAACTATCATGGATAGATATGAAACTCCAAAATTGTGATTTCGTACTGTCTTTACACAGTTATTATGAAAAATATGATCGTTTTACTATATAGGCCAATCATGGTTTATTCTTTACATTTCAGTTTATAATGCAAACGTGATCGACAGTTCTTTTCATAAAAGACTCAATATTCTTCCTATTGAAGGCTTTAAAAGTATTCAAATATCACAATTGTCTGTATCTATTTACCCTGGTAGTTTAGGGTCCTGGGTTAAGAAAGCAAGGTCAAAAGTTTGATCTCAGAAGATCAGCTGGCCTTGTCACTGCCAGGATATATAAGAGCTGTCTGTGCCTATGTGTAGATTTTGCCTCCTTCTTATACATGCTAACTACTATGGTTTGTAGTATTACAGTCAATATCTATCTTCTAGCTAAAAGATTTGCTTATGGATTCATTCAGCAAATATTTGTTGACAAAGTGAAGTTAGGCATCACCCAACTTCATCTTCAATTGGACAACTTCTCATCTTCCTTTAAAGTCTAAAAAATCATTTCCTCCAGGAGGTCTTCCTAACCTTCTTCCCACACATTCACTGACAAATAAGATTCCCCATTCTGTACTCTTGAGGCACGGTGACTTCCCTTAAGAAGCATTGTTTAATCAGCTGTTATTCATTTAACATCTACTTCTTTTACAATGCGGCAGGCCATTTTTTCTTATTTATGTTACATTTCCACAACCTAGAAAAGTGTCAGGTATATAAAATATTCCTTGCATTAGCTGAATGAAAGATTGTTTTATAAAGACCAAACATTCTATAGAAATTTTGCCAGAATGGGAGGTTATGAAAATGGACTAGGAGCTACCGCTCAAAACTTGGTGCGCATGTTAGCGGGGAAAAACAGAAAAGAACACGCAGAATGTGGAGTCATGTGGCACAGAAACTCAATGTGGAACTTTGGGGAAAAGGTGAATTAATTTACACAATAGATACATTTCTGAAATGTTACTTTTCTTGGGAATTGATCCATTTTCTTATTGATATACACTATAAATTCTAAGACATGGATGTATGCAAGTAAAAGTACCCCAAAGTAACTATATTATCATCATAATCTCATACAATAAGTCAATAACTTTACTAAATGTTTAGCAACTTAGCAACTTCCTGGAATCAGAAGATGTGGGAAAGAAGAAATCTCTTATTTCTTGAGAAATACTTAGGGCATTTCTTTTTAAAGAAACTCATTAAAAAGTAGTTTTGAGCAAATTTTTTATGATATCTTTTACTTTCTGGTTTCTTTCCAAACAAGATGAAAAATACCAGTTGAGAAGTCTGAACTTTGCTGCTTAGAATTTTCTTCTGATTACAATGAGAAGAAGAAGTTTCTTTATGAGTTCTGCCCTCCCTATCATTATTTGACTTAGTTTTCTCCAGGTTTCATGGTTTTAAGGCATGAAACCGGCAGAGCCTTAGCAATCACCTATTCCAGCATTATCACTTTGCTGTTAAGGAAGACAGAGGAGTAGAGAGAATTGCCTATGCTGGTTGGTGGCAACTAAAACCTAGGCCTCTGGACTCTCTGTCCCTCCAGTGTCCTTTCCTTGCACCACAGTCTCCCAAGATAAGCTGAGATTATATGTGTTTTGGGAAAGGAGAGTGAGGCAATGCCCAGGATTTGGGACTGACCAATTATTAATGTGATTACGGCCACATTTAGGCCAAAAGGATCCAGACTTCTGTCCACTATAAAGAGCCAAAGGATATAAAAAGCCAATTTTGTTTTAGTACAAAAATGAGAAAGCTTAAAATGCTTCCAATTGTCTGCAAAAAAGCTTCTGATATCTTGAACAAACTCAGATCTGGAATCACTATCCAAAAAAAATAAGAAAATTAAAACAAGATTTTTTTTAAAGTGGTAAGAGGGATATCAGAATATTAATATGTTATTTATTGAATTTACAAAATTAGTTCTGCATCAAATCAATATTTGGAGGACCTTCAGGTATACTTTGAGAATTTTAGCAGTAACAGAAAAAAGTAATATCAGACCAAAAAAGGGACAACTTCTCCAGACTCCTCACTTGTATACCACACTCCCATTAAATTAAAAAAAGATGTTGAAACTCAGAAGCCAGAGTTGGAAAAGTAAATGGCCAGGACCATTTTACCACTTCAGGGATTTGATGGAACTTGAAACATGCAAATGAGTGTAGGCCCACCAAACGCTGCCTAATGGAGATGACCTCTCCTGAAATCACCTAAGTAAAGGTAACATACAATGAATGGCAAAGCACCAAACCAGGTTTTTCTGTGCCAACAGACTGCAGAAAGCCAACTTTCATCCCCCTGGAAAGTAAAAAGAGGCTGAGACTGGGCTGTGTGCCTGGCCATCTCACCCCTGGAGTTCAGCACATCTGTACTCTGGCTTTACAAAGAAAAGCAAGGAACAATGTATTCCTCATAGTCTCATGGCCCCAAAGATTCTCAAACCAATTCCCAATCTGTCAGGGTGTTAATCTGTTTTGAACATTTGGTCCTTCTTTCCAGAATGTCTTCCCAGAGTAACCCAGCCCTTCCTTCAGACTGCCAGCACAGCCTGACTTCTGTGCTCCTCTCAGCTGGAATCCTACTGCACACACATCTGGCTGGCTGGCTTATTTCCCTGTTCATTTAAAACCTGCTTGAGAAAAGCCTGACTTTTGATATGCATATTGGTCAGTGGTCTGCAGTGCTTTCCCCTGGGAGTGTTCATAAAAAGATGTACCTTATATATCACATCTGTGAGGAAACTGGGCAGGGAGTTATTGCACTCTCTAAAATCTCTGAGAACTATGGTTATAATACAGACTTGGAGGTAGTGAGAAAAAAAAATAAAGAGAAGGTTCTTTATCATTTAAATGGGTCCTAAGGAACTAATATTTAAAACTAATATTTAATCTTCATATGATTGAAACCCACATAAAATGAGGCCCAGTTAGTCTTATTTTGAAGCCAGGCGTAATCAAGAATAAGAGTTAAATAGCATCATTCTGACTCAGAAAGCTTTCAAGAATTTATTAGATCTTTGTTGTTACTTCCTTAAAACTTTCTAAAAATCCTCTTTAGACATCTTTTCTTCTCCAAGTTTCACATTGTGAGCAGCACCTTTCCTCAAATTTTGGTGAATAAAATTCTCCACTGAGTTATATACATACACATTGAAGAGGAGTCTGAAGGAAAAAAGGAGATCCATGTGCATTATTTCATTGTTTCATTCAAAGAACATTTATTGAGCACCATCTGTGTACCACTCACTGCTTTAAGCTTCTTGAGTACAAAAATAAATAAGACATAACAACAATCCCAGCCTGTTGATAAAACAGCAGAGCTGGCAAATAACTGCTTCTATTTTATGGGAAAGAATCTACATTCTGATGAAGGGAGACTCTATGCCTAGTTGTAGTGACAGCTGAATTACTACAATTAGATGGATCCGGGATCCAAGGGATCTAAGGGTTTGTTTTCACATTAAGAAACATGAATTATTTGGCAAAGAAAAAAACCTACAAAACTTTCAGTAAAACTTGATTCGAGTTCCTGAATTTGCATAATATATTCATTAGAGCCAATTTGAGAGCTTTCTGTATGATGTGTGAGACCA
>CAUYPK010088204.1:0-19062 GCA_963574355.1 Loris lydekkerianus | reverse complement strand
CTTAGTTATTGTGTTAAAACATTTATACTCTACATTTACTAAGTTTCACATGTACCCTTGTAAGATGCACCGCAGGTGTAATTCCACCAATCAGCCTCACTCCACTGATCCTCCTCTCTCCTTCCCTCCCTCTCCCCCTTCCCCATAATTCTTAGGTTATAACTGGGTTATAGCTTTCATATGAAAGCCATAAATTAGTTTCATAGTAGGGCTGAGTACATTGGATACTTTTTCTTCCATTCTTGAGATACTTTACTAAGAAGAATATGTTTCAGCTCCAACCATGTAAACATGAAAGAGGTAAAGACTCCATCTTTCTTTGAAGCTGCATAATATTCCATGGTGTACATATACCACAATTTATTAATCCATTCATGGATCGATGGGCACTTGGGCTTTTTCCAAGACTTAGCAATTATGAATTGTGGTGCAATAAACATTCTGGTACAAATATCTTTGTTATAATGTGACTTTTGGTCTTCTGGGTATATACCTAGTAGAGGAATTATAGGATTGAATGGCAGATCTATTTTTAGATCTTAAGTGTTCTCCAAACATCTTTCCAAAAGGAATGTATTAATTTGCATTCCCATGAGCAGTGTAGAAGTGTTCCCTTTTCTCCACATCCACACCAACATCTCTGGTCTTGGGATTGTGTGATATAGGCTAATGTTACTGGAGTTAGATGATATCTCAAAGTAGTTTTGATTTGCATTTCTCTGATTAAGGATGATGAGCATTTTTTCATATATCTGTAGGCCATGCACCTGTCTTCTTCTAAGAAGTTTCTCTTCAAGTCCCTTGCCCAGCCTGCAAAGGGATCACTTGTTCTTTTCTTGCTTATACGTTTGAATTCTCTGTGGATTCTGGTTATTAAACCTTTGTCAGAGACATAACCTGCAAATATCTTCTCCCATTCTGAGGGCTGTCTGCTTGCTTTAGTTACTGTGTTCTTGGCTGTGCAGAAGCTTTTTAGTTTGATCAGGTCCCAGTAGTATATTTTTGAAGCTGCTTCAATTGCCCAAGGGGGTCCTCCTCATAAAATACTCGCCCAGACTGATTTCTTCAAGGGTTTTCCCTGCACTCTCTTCTTGTATTTTTATGGTTTCATGCCTTAAGTTTAAATCTTTAATCCAGTGAGAGTCTATCTTAATTAATGGTGAAAGGTGTGGGTCCAGTTTCAATCTTCTACAGGTTGCCATCCAGTTCACCCAGCACCATTTGTTAAATAGGGAATCTTTTCCTCATTGAATGTTTTTAATTGGCTTGTTAAAGATCAAATAATGGTAAGTAGCTGGGTTCATCTCTTGGTTCTCTATTCTGTTCCATACATCTACCACTCTGTTTTTCTGACAGTACCATGCTGTTTAATTGATTTATAGTATTGTCTGAGGTCTGGTAGCATGACTCCTCCTACTTTGTTTTTATTTCTTAGTAATGTCTTGGCTTTTTGAGTTTTTTTCTGATTCCATATAAAACAAAGTATTATTTTTTCAAGATCTTTAAAGTATGATACTGGAACTTTAATAGGGATTGCATTAAAATTGTATATTGCTTTGGGTAGTATGGACATTTTAACAATGTTGATTTTTCGCAGCCATGAGCAGGTTATGTTTTTCCATTTGTTAACATTTTCAGCTATTTCTTTTCTTAGAGTTTCATAGTTCTCTTTATAGAGATCTTTCACGTCCTTAGTTAGATAAACTCCCAAATATTTCATCTTCTTTGGCACCACTGTGAATGGAATAGAGTCCTTAACTGTTTTTTTCAGCTTGACTATTGTTGGTATATATTAAGGCTACCCATTTATGAATGTTGATTTTGTAATGTGAGACGCTGCTATTCCTTGATCACTTTTACGAGTTTTGTAGTAGAATCGCTGGTGTTTTCCAGATATATTAATACAATCATATCATCTGTGAAGAGTGAAAGTTTGATCTCTTCTGACCCTATACTGATACCCTTTTCTTCCCTATTTGCGATGGCTAAAACTTCCATTACAATGTTAAAGAGCAGTGGAGACAATGGTGCAGCATTCCTCACCAATAAAGACCTTTTGTACAAGCCTTGGTGGTCTGTGAGATCTCTGCCAGTCAAGTGCTGCCCTTTCAGTATGCTTCTGATCCTCCTCATGGAGTCAGGTAGCCTTTTCTTGTGCCGTATCCAATACCATCTGTCTTTTATCGCTGGTGAAGATTATATTTAAAAGAGCCTGTATATCCGCCTAATTGGTGAGTAGCAAAGATGGTAGTTATTAGTTCAGTCACTTTAATAGGATATGAATTAATGGGGGAGAGGGTTGGTATTTTTCCATTTTTAACAGATCAGAGGTAGAGAAGTGAATATGGGTCCAATAGTATCTAGCAAGCTGGCCCTGCTGATTTATTCTCACTGGTATTTGGCCAGTCCCCTGAAGAAATTGAGTTCCTTGCCAGGTGGGCAATTGAGGTTCCTCCTCTTCTGGTGCCAAAGCACTTGGTGTCCTAAGTCCACTGGAAGCAGACACTACGTGCTTCCCTAAAACGTCCTGCTCAATGTGAACATTAGCATCATCATTGCACAGTCTTTTAATTCTCCCCTTTGCCTCCTTTGTTTCTGGTTTTGCTTCCCTTTCCAGTGGTTCCCAACCTTCCTAATGCCACAGCCCTTTAATACAGTTCCTGTAGGTCGTGACCCACAGGTTAAGATCCGCTGCTTTATACTATAAGCAGATTATTCTTGGAATCAACATCCTCATTATGTAAAAACCCTTAATAACAAGGGTTTTGTCTTTGAAAAAAAGACAAAAATGCTCTAACTGGAGGATGGTATAATAATTTTAGGATCCATTCAAAGGCTGCTTTTCTCTGGAGTCAAGATGATACATTGGCCAGGCCATGTTACACTAAAATTTCATTGCCTTTTTAGTTATAGGTGCGTACCCATATTGAGACCAATCAGACAGAATATGCCCCAATGAGTTATCATTTGGGATTGAGGCCTGAGCTCCCATAATACAGACCAATAGAGAAATACCAGATTTCTCAAGAATGAAACCAGAACTGACAAGAACTAAAGTTCTTAGCACGCAACAATAATAAAGCAGATAGACCTTAGTGAGTGATGACAATGGTGGGTACGTGAGAGCAGGGTCCCAAGACTTCCAGGAGAAATCTCCCAGTGGTGCTGCTATGAGCCTTACAACATTGCACCCCAGGGCCTGCTGGTGCAGGCGACTACTAGGTTTCCCCAGTACAGCACCCAAGCAGTCTAAGGGTCCCTTTGTGGTCGCCAGAAATGTTACTCGACAAAGAGGGTCTGGCTGCCTGTCACTGTTAGCCATGATGCACAGACAGGATAGGTCCACAAAACTATTTATCAGAAGGCTGGATTCCGTAGAACAGTGAGAGTAGCCTCTTCAAGACTGTTCTGCTCTTCTGTTTCCAAATTACAGTTTTATACTTAATGGCTCACAGTAAAGATCATGATATCCCTTATTTTAAATAAAAATCAGCACGAGTCAGTGACAATCTATTATAACATTTTCAATTTAAAAGTTGATTCCTAAACCATTCAACTTGGCATCTTTAGGGTGGGAGCTAAATTTACAAAAACAGTAAGAATTGGAGACTGGAGGTGAAGACCAGCTGTGTTGTGTTTGCCCTAGCCTGACAGATTCCATTTTATTCTCACTTACATGTGCTTTCAAAAGGTGGGTATGATATACTGGGTAATAGGGACTGCAGTAAATAGGCCTTTAGTAATGTAGTAATAAGATGTCGGGGAAGGGAAAGCATTATATAGTCCTATCAGTAGAGTAGGCCCCAGGACTGTGATTATTGCAAGTGCTACTTAGTTCTCTTACCCTTTAGGTGGGACATAATGGCTAGGAGGACTAATGGCTAGGAGTTGGGTATTTCTCTTCCTCCATGTGGAGGGCTAGAGTTCACTGGAATTGGGTATTTACTTTTCCTCAAGTAGTTAGTGAAAGGTGTAAGTGATGGTGCCCAGAGATGAGAACAGAGAGGAGATGTTCAGGCTAGGCTTATTGAAACAGGAGGGTGACCTACCTGGGCAGTGCAAGGGTGGCATCTGCACTGAGGGCGAGTTAGAGACCCCTTTTATATGGGGCTGTAGTGGTTGGGCAAATTCCACAGCTTGGCTGGAAATTAGCGTCTTTTACATGAACTTTTTTGGGGTAGGGCTATCTAGATCCTTTGTATCTTTGTTTTAGGAGGGGAGGAGGAGAGAAGGGGAAAAGGTTCATGTGTGGCTGCATTAGCCAACCTCCCCCCTCCCCCCAGTACTTTCTCAGTTCTTGTTAAAAGAGGTGATGGGGATGATGGCCTGTCTTCTGGAATTGTTTCTGGCCATATAGGGTTGTAGTTGTCCCCAGTGGGATGAGTCAGGTGTTGTTAAGGCTGTGCAAGTTTGGGGTACATTGGGAGAGGGTTTGGGAGTAGTGGAAATTGGGTTGCAACTGTGGCTGATACCTTTTCTATCCTGTTTTGAATAAATGAAGACAGAAATTGGATGACATAAGGGGCAATGGTTAATAACAGGGGAATTGCAGTGAGGATAAGATCCAGCATCCCCATGGACTCTTGAACCAGAATCCCTTATTTCAAGAGTGTGGGTGGGTAGCTTGTTCCTAGAGCCAGGTAATCCCTCCTTGGACCAGACTAGACTTACTGATTTAGAAACAGCAGGTATCCTATAAAAAGTGTAAAAGCTTGCTTCCCCTGTGAGTAGATCTAAGCCTCTTAGAAGGTTGGAGGGGGTTGTATTTTATTATTTATTTTAATGATGGAGATAGGAGAGAGAAATAGAGGTCATTAAAATTTAGGAAGACTGGAGGAGATGAATTCGGTATTTATTAGAATTAATTTACTTACCTGTGTTAGAGAGTAAGTTACTTAAGGCCATCCTGGTTTGACAAAGTTGAGTCTATTTTTGAGTCAGATATGTTAGTTAGTTGAAAGCCATTCCCATGGATCTATGGGTATGAAAGATGTTGATTCAGGGGACCCCCAGTTCTAGAAGGTGAATAATATAATATATTATATAATCTCCTATTTTAAGGTGATTATACTCTCCCTTATAGTGCCCTTCTCCTTTGTTGAGAACACATGGTTCTGGGGTTTTAGTGAAAAATGCCTCTTGGGGCATTTTATTTTAGGGACCCAGAGTCATGGTGGGCAGGACTCCATTCTTTTTTTTTTTTTTTTTTTGAGACAGAGTCTCAATTTGTCGCCCTTGGTAGAGTGCTGTGACATCACAGCTCACAGCAGCCTCAAACTTTTGGGCTTAAGTGATTCTCTTGTCTCAGCCTCCAAATTAGCTGGGACTACAGGCACCAGTTGTAATGCCCGACTATTTTTTGTTGCTGCTATCATTGTTGTTTAACTGGCCCGGGCCAGGTTTGAACCCACCAGCCTTAGTGTATGTGGCTGGCACTGTAACCACTGTGCTACAGGAGTCGAGCTGGGACCCCATTCTTTAGAAAGAAGTCTTCTTGTTTGGGCCTGAGTTTTTTTATTTTTATTTTTTATTAAATCATAGCTATGTACATTAATGCAATCATGGGGCACCATACATTGGTTTTATATACAATTTGACATATTTTTATCACACTGGTTAACATAGCCTTCCTGGCATTTTCTTAGTTATTGTGTTACAACATTTATATTCTACATTTACTAAGTTTCACATGTACCTTTGTAAGATGCACCATCAGTGAGGTTCCACCAATTATCCTCCCTCCACCCATCCTCCCCACATCCCCTCCCCTCTGTTTCCCCTTTCCCCATATTCTTAGGTTATAACTGGGTTATAGCTTTCATATAAAAGCTATAAATTAGTTTCATAGTATGGCTGAGTACATTGGATACTTTTTCTTCTGTTCTTGAGATACTTTACTAAGAAGAATATGTTTCAGCTCCATCCATGTAAACATGAAAGAGGTAAGGTCTCCATCTTACTTTAAGGCTGCATAATATTTCATGGTGTATATATACTGCAATTTATTAATCCATTTGTGGGTAGATGTGCACTTGGACTTCTTCCATGATTTAGCAATTATGAATTGGGCTGCAATAAACATTCTGGTACAAATATCTTTGTTATAATGTGATTTTTGGTCCTAGTAGAGGAATTGTAGGATCGGATGGCAGGTCTATTTTTTTTATCTCTAAGTGTTCTCCAAACATCTTTCCAAAAGGGACCTAATAGTTTGCATTCCCATCAGCAGTGTAGAAGTGTTTCCACATCCATGCCAACATCTCTGGTTTTGGGATTTTGTGAAGGGCCTAACTTTTAAAGTAGCAGCCACTATTAAAAACCTTTTCTGTTTCAGGGGTTGTTTTCAGTCCCATTTTCTCTCTTTCTCTATCTTTCATCCATCTAAAGCCAGTGGGTAGAGGGAAGTTGGTAGGCAAAGAGAGAGAAGTTCACAGCAGGGCAGTGAGAAGCCAGTGGGAGGGGCAGAAAGAAGTCCATGAAGGGTGGGGAGCCTGCAGAAAGGCAAAGGGAAGTGTGTGTGTGTGTGTGTGTGGGGGGGGGGGCGGGGATCTAGCAATGGGCAGAGAGAAGTTCTGGAAGTGGGTTGAGGCAGCTGTTGGGCCTATGAGCTTGCCCTACGCTGCCCTGGCCTAGCCTGTGCACCTGCGTTTGTATTGGCTGTGGCCTAGGGAGTGCGTATTGCTTCCTGCACCACTGATGTGGGAGCTGCAGCTCTTTGGTTCCATATCTTGTGCCCGCAGCCCTGCATGCGATGGAAGGAGGGGTGTGTGGCTGTTGGGTGGGGGAGGAAACCATGAGAAGTCAAGAGACCTTTGGGGTGAGAGAGAGCAGAGAACCCTGATCCATGATGGGGGGTGGGTTAGGAGGTGGAGGAGCAGTACGAGCTCAAGGAATCCCTGGAGGAGGTAAGATAGGGAAGAAGACTGGGGAAGATAGAAGGGGAGGTGTTTGAGTGATGATTTGTATATGGGAAGAGCAGAGGGAGAGAAAGGCCTGAGCATAGGGTATCTCATTTCACCTGCCATTTTTCTTTTTGGAGGAAATTATTTAAGTTCTTTAAGATATTGAAATTAAAGGTTCCATTTTCTAATTTATATAGGTTGAGGGAGGTGGAAGGCCCAGCTCTCATGTCTTAGATGTCCTTCCCCTACCTGGGTGGAAAAGAAGGCATCCCTTATTTCCAAGGACCAGGAATGACAAATAAAGACTGAGAAAGACCAGGCATCTCCATTTTTCCCCAGGAAACTTGAGGTCCTTGGGACCTTAAAAGTATAAAAGAGGGCCCAGTGCTAGGCTTGAAGTAAAAATGAAAATCAAACTGATTTGAGATCCCAGGAACCCCAGAAGAGAGCACAGTGTTGGGAAAAACCCCTCCAATTAGATATGAACAAATAAACAAACAAAGGAGAAGAAGTGAGGGGGATGTGAGGACATAGAGGCACAGAGTGAGGCAAAGAGCAAACCAAGGTGGGCTCTGAAGCTATTTAGAGACCTTACTCACCCTTGAATGGCAGTTGGGGCGAAATCCTCTAGAACTCTTCATCAGTCGGGTCACTGGTATCAAGTCTAAACAAAACTGGATTAGGCTCTGAGAAAAACAGGGTGACTAAGGAGGTCAGCAGCGAGCTGCCAATCCGTGACCAGTCCCAGATTTCTGGTACCATATGAAAGGTGTAAGCAGTGGCACCCAGAGATGAGACTGGAAGGATGTTCAGTCCAGGTTTATTGAAAGGGGAGAGTGACCTGTCTGGGCAGTGCAAAGATGGCATCTGCACCCAGGGGCAGTTAGAGACCCCTTATATATGGGGATGGGGGGGGGGGGGCGGAATTCCACAGCTTTCACAGAAATTTAGGGTCTTTGGTGTGAACTTCCCGGGGGTGGGGTTAGCCAGATCCTTTGTGTATTTGTCTTAGGAGGAGAGGCGGAGGGAGAAGGGGAAAGCTTTCATGTGTGGCTATGTTAGGCTCCCTAACAGATAGGCTCTGGTAATACCCCAGCAGATTAGGCCCTGATAAAATAATTTCTCTTGTAGATAGTCCTTAGTAAGAAGAGAAGAATGCTCTAGCATATTTCAAAGTGGTGTTGATGGAAAAGAAGCCATATTCTATAAAATAATTTAAATAGTTTATGCTGAAGCAAATTCGAGGACCATGAGCTGAAGCCACACCCAAGAAGCCTTAAGCAAGTAGACTTGCAGTGGTGGGGTTGTAGTTTGGTGCTATACATTTTAGGGAGACAGGAATTACAGGTGAGGTCATAAATCAATATATGGAAAATATACATTGGTTTGGCCCCAAAAGATGAGACATCTGAAAGGGAAGGGGCTTACAGGTTATAGGTGGGTTTAAAGATTCTTCAGCTGACAATTGGCTAAAAGAGTTTTGTCTAAAAGACCAGGAGTCAGTGAAAAGGAATGCCTGAGAAAAAGGGTCTGTTAATGAGAGGCAGAGTACCTGACAGACTTTAAGTGGTTTGTTATATGTAATGAGGACCTGCAGATAAGTCCTGCATAGCCTTAGGCCTGTTAATTAGTCATGGAGGAAGGAGAGGGAGATATGATAAGGCAAGTCTCATCTCCTTTCTCCTTTCCCTTGGCCAAGAGGATCCCTAAAACTTCAGCTAGCAGCTCAGTTTTTGGGATCCTCTTGACCAAGAGTGGGTCCAGTCAGTCATTTGCAAGTGAAGAGAATTTAAGATTTTATTTTAGTTGACAGTGGTTACTTTTTCCACCCCTCCTACCAGAAGCATGAAAGGATTTTTCTTTCTATTCACTGTGAAAGCTTTGTAGAGCTCCACTGGTAAAACTCACAAAAGCATGGGGGCCCTCCTATGCCTGGGTCCTCCTGGAGGCTATAATCCTCAGACTTAGCCAGACTGAGCCACTGAGCCTATAGAAATTATCAATTACAGTTCAAGTTTTCCTACCTGGACACTGCTTTCACAGAAGTTTCTGTTTGTGGGTGTCTAATTCTTTAAGTTGTGAATCTCTGTATAATCCTGTCTCTCTCTGTGATTTAGGGGCAGAGGTTTGCTATCACCTCATTTCTCTTATGGATTTCAGTAGAGTTACTGATTTTTCAGTTTGTTTAGCTTTTTACTCATTAACTTGAGGATGAAGTGGTGACTTTTGAGCTCCTTATATGGCCAGATTGACTTATTATCCCAAAATCAATTAGCATAATACATCATGTTGATAGAATCAACGACAAAACTCATATGATTATTTACATGGAAACAGGCCTTAGAAAATATCCAACATTAATTCAAGATAAAAATTGACAACAAACTAGGGACAAAACTTTCCTAAACCTAAAAAACAGCTACAGGTAACATCATACTTATATTAAAAGTTCGAATGTTTTCTCTTCCAAAGATTTGAAAGACACAAAGATGTCACCTCTTGCCATTTTTATTCAACATTTTGCTGAAGATTATAGGAGTTTCTTGTTCCCCTAAGATTTGCTGAAAAAATCACTAAGATGAGACATATTGATTAATAGAAGGTTAAAAAGATATAAATGTATTTAATTTAATATACATGCATGGGAATCCTCAGAATGAAGTTTCCACTATACAGTAGGGTTTAGAAGCTTACATGCCTTTCTGGTTAAATGAATTATGAGCATGGAGGAGAAAGAGAAATTCTATTGAGAGCCAATGAAAGATTGCTAGGACAGATAAATAGACAGGAGCAAAGGATTTAGTAAGGTCACAGGAAGAAGATCAATATACATAAATCAATTGTATATCTCTATGTTAACAATTCACAATCCAAAAATAAAATTAAGAAAATAATATAATTTACTACCATACTGAAAGGAATAAAATACTTAAGCATAAATTTAACCAAAAAGTACAAGAACTGTATACTGAAAACTACAGAACATTACTAAGAGAAATTAATGAAGATCTAAATTACTGGAGAGATATACTATGTTTATGGATTGAAAGACACAGTTTAATTAAAATGGGAGTTCTTATCAAATTGATCTATAGATGTAACACAATCCTTTTCAAAATCCCGGAAGGCTTTTTATAGAAATTGACAAGTAGATTCTAAAATTCAAATGGAAATATAAAGTATGTAGAATAAATAAAATTTTAAAATAACGAACAGTGTGAGAGGAGTTATGCTACTCAGTTTTCATAGCTTACTATAAAACTACAGTAATCAAGACAGTGTGGTATTGGCATCATAAACTATAGATCAATGGAACAGAATAGAGTCCAGAAAAAAACTCCCATGTTTATGGTCATTTGACTTTTGATCAGGTTGCAAAGTGACTCAGTGGGAAAAGAGAGTGTTTTTAAACAATGATGAAGCAATTGGGTATCTGTATTATCCAGGATGCTCCAGAAAGACAGAATCAATAGAGTAAATAGAAACATAGGCTAAGACCATTGGCCTCTTGAACATTTGCTAAAAAAATCACTGACATGAGGCAGATTGATTAATATGAATAAAGGCATATGTATTTATTTAATATGCATATATGGGAGACTTCGGAGTGAAGACCTAAGCCTTCAATGGGGTATAGAAACTAATATACCATCTTGATATTACAAAAAGAACTGGAGCCCAGAGCATGGCCAAAACAGGTTAAAGTGGCAAATTAGATTTTAGTGGCAAGGCAGGTTATGGGAGGGACAAAGGAAGAGGAGTCTTAGCTAGCAAAAGTGGTCTTATTATTTAGATAAAACCTCACAGATAGTAGCCCTTAAAGATTATAGATGGTAATTTTTTTTTTTTTTTTTTTGAGACTTTTAAAGGTGTCAGACTTTCAGTTAATCTTTCCTAGAGCTGGAAAAAGGAATGCCTGGATGTAGTAATGGAGATTCTCTACAAATGCAAATTCCCCCACAAAAGATATTATAGCTTTACAAGGCCACTTTGGTCTGATGGCTTTGTGGCAGCCATTTCAAGGCTAGTGTTCCTGGGAAGCAACAGAACAGTAACTTTCCACCCCAGTCTGGTTGATGTCACAAATTAGCCTTTGATATGAAAATCAGCCCCTCTGCAGAAGGGAGTGAGTCCAAGATTAGCCCCTGGTGCAAAGATCAGTTCCTTTGCAGAAAAGAACCTAGTAACCACCTCCCACATTCTAACTACACTGATAAGGTTAAAGCAAGAATCCAGTGTACTCAATTTTGATATGAGGATAATTGATGACCTAGTACATGGTTGGTGGATGGGGGAATGGGGAAGCTGAGAGAGGGAAGGAGGGAGGGGGGTGGGGGTCCACAGGGTTTGGCACACCTCTTAGGGGAGGAACACATTTATAAGAGGCACTTTGCTTGACAAATGTAATTAGTATAACCTGGATCTTTGTATCCTCAATGAATCCCCAACAATAAAAATAAAAATAAAAATAAAAGCTTTCTGGAGCTGTGTGATGGGGAGCTGACTTCTGGTCAGACTCTTTTCTGCTCTTTCCTCCTAATAAAAGTTCTCATTGATCTCAGGACTTGCCTCCTCTCTTTCTGGTGGCCTGTCACTCCAACTTTACGCTCAAACACCCCAACTGGCCCCTTGTTTGCTTTTCTATAATTGCTACTCTAGAGAGCATAGCTGGTAGTTGTAAAGAATCTTTTTTTTTTTTTTTGAGGCAGAGTCTCACTTTGTTGCCCTGTGTAGAGTGTGGTGACATTGTAACGATTCTTAACTTTGCCCAGTAAATAGCATCACCTGTTCACAACCTAGGGGTAGTTTTTGAGATATCATCCAGAGTGATAATAGCTTGGAAGAGGGTTTTTCTTAAATGATTGTTTCCTTTTCTTTTTTTAAAAGTGAATAGGATTTTATTTATTTTTTTTTTTTTTTGAACAATGGATTGAGAGACCCACCTAGACCAAGAGACTGACTCAACAAGGAACTGCATTCCAGTGGATTGTATGACCTAACCAGATAGTGGCCTGCACCAGAGGACTGCTGATTCTTTCCCCAAACCAGCCAATTAGCAAACCTTGATTGCCTAACCTGCTGTTGAGCAAACTGTCTTTAAAAACCCTGTCCACCCAATTGTTGGGGTGGCAGATTTGAGAAATGTCTCCACCCCTCCACTTAGTGCTTTGTAGAATAAACCTTTTCTTTGTTGGAACCCTGCTGTCTCTGGATATTGGCTTTCTCTTGTGCAGTGGGCAGATAAAGCTGGCTGGGCAGCAACACAATTAAATAATCTAAAGATACACAGCTCAATTAAAAAAAATGGGTAAAAATTTGACAAGACACTTCATCAGAAAAGATCAATGAATAGCAAATAAACACATGAAAAGATGCTCAGCATTGTTAGTCATCAGGGAAATGCAAATTAAAACTCCAGTGAGATGCTACTATACTTATTAAAATATATGTAATCAGAAAAATGCTGAGAATACTGGGTTATTTAGATTATGAAGAAACTGGAACTCTCATACATTGCTGATACAAATGAAAAAATGATAATAGCCATTTTGAAAAATTACCTGGTAGTTTCTAAAATATTGAGCATACAGTTACCATACAAACCAGCCATTTCTTTTTTATATATCTCCCCAAGAGAAATTAAATTATATGTCCACACACAGACTTGTATTTGAATGTTCATCTTATTTATAATACTTCCAAATTGGAAACAATGTTAATGTCCATCAAATGGAAAATAGATCATCAAAGTGTGGTACATCTGTGCAATGGAATACCATTCAGCAATAAGACGGTATAAACTATGCATGTAACAACATGTATCAACTTCAAAATACGCTAAGTGAAAGAAGCCAGAGACAAATAAAAGAGTTCACATAATATGATTTCATTTGTATAACATTTCTGGAAAAGGCAAAACTATAGAGACATAAAGAAGACCATTATTTGCCTGGGGCTATGAGCAGGAGCAGGGATCAATGGCAAATAGACATGAGGGAAATTTTTGACTGATGGAAATGTTTTAAAGCTTGATTGCAGTAATGATTGCACAGCTGTATAAATTTACTTAAACTAACTTGATCCATAAATTTCAAGTGGGTAAATTCTATGGTATTATAAATTGTACTTCAAAAAATTGTAAAATGGGAAAAATCTCAGAAGAGTAATTCATGTCAGAGTGATAATAGCTTGGAAGAGGGTTTTTCTTAAATGATTGTTTCCTTTTCTTTTTTTAAAAGTGAATAGGATTTTTTTTTTTTTTCTTTTTGAACAAGATACTTCCCAGTGGTTCTTGGAAAGGATTATTCCCCAGAGCAGATGTATACTATAGGTCATGCTGAGTCTCTTCCTCCGTGGAGACAGTTGTTTATAAAGAATGAGACTCAGCTGGAGAGGTCTGAGTGAGGCTTCTGGGGTAGGCTCCCCTCAGGCTTTGTTCTAATTACTCCAGCTGAGCACACCAGAAGAAACGCAGAGCCACAGGGAGGCATATTAATTGAAATGTCTTCTTCTTGTTGAGCTATTGTCAGTTTCTTCACTTTTAGGAGGTTACAGTTGAGGGTTCGCACTTTATTTCCCTCCATCTCCAACATAGTTGCATAATGAAAGCATCCCACATTTTAATTTTCAGGAATGGGTACATTAATAAGCACGGATATCAAATTGTCAATTGGGATCAGGGGAGAAAAAGTATCTACTTTCAAAATGAGACAGTTGGGAATCATCTTGAAGAGGAGCTTCTAGTAAATCAATAGATGACTTCTTCCAAGTGATCTCTGCAGATTTCATATTTCCTTCTGGTGTAACTCCGATATGGCAGAAAAGATCTTATCCCTTGAGTCTTTTGGTGCCTAACTGCGTGTTACTCCATAGAAGGTATATAACAAGAGACATGAATAACTCCATTCTCTGGTTTTATTTCTACTCTTTGTTTAGACCTTCACTGGTAATTAATAAACAAGAGAAACATGCTTCTTAGAGAATGTGGAGAAAAATATTGCTTTGATTTTCTTTGTTGCAAGTATTTAATACATTTTTTCATTTGACCAGTAAGAATCTCTTTCCATAAAAAAGGCCTAAAACAAACAGGAAGAAAGAAACTATTAGCTTAAACTCATTGTTATTCAGGAACATTTTTGATTTGGTATTTTAATTTTAAGATTACCCAGTTCATTGTAAGATCAGAGGCTTTTATTTTCAGAGCCATATGTTGCTTTGGTTCCAGGAATGGATACCCTGTGGATCACAGTGGGAGTTAAAGCACAGTTAGTGGCAGAATGGTGCATTTTTCATTGCAGAGCAAAAATCAAGTTTTACTTGGTTTTTCTGAAAAGTATAATCTGCATGTATTAAAGCTACTTGTTTTGTTTTTTTTGTTTTTGAGAGAGGCTGCTGCTGTTGCTTGGACCAGAGTGCATAGAGTGCAGTTGTGTCATTATAACTCACAGCAACTTCAAACTCCTGAGCTCATGCCTGAGGCTCCGGCCTTAGCCTCTCAAATAGCTGAACCTACAGGTATGAGCCACCATGCCTGGCTAAGTCTTTTATTTTTTTGTAGAGATGGTGTCTTAGTCTTGCTCAGACTGGTACCAATCTCCTGGCCTTAAGCAATTCTCCTGCCATGGTCTCCCAGAGTGCTAAATTACTTGTTTGACATAAATATTTACTGACATGTTTGGATAGACAGTGGCATATCTTTTGTAGGCATTTCCTAGTTTACTTGCCAGTATTAGATTCGCTAAAGATTATTCTATAAGAATGGCAGCTCTGTCAAACCTTTGGGTACACTGGCTCCTTAGTATTTCATTTTTCTTTTTTCCTCATGAAACAGCCCTTTGCAAGGATCAGATCAAGGAAATATTTCATTTCTGAGGAGCCCTGAACAGGCGAGTTCTGTCTTTTTATGGACCCAGAATGCCAAGGAGAGGGAGAGTGTTAACAATCCACAACGGGGGGGGGGGGGGGGGGTGTTCATGTTGCTCACGCATAGAAAGCCAATAACTGAAGACATTGAGGTTGTCAGGGAGAAAGAATATACTGCAGAAGATGCACCTGCTTGGAGGGGTGGGACAGACTACCTCAAATCTGCCTTCCTGACCAACAGGGTCATGGTGAAAATGAATACTGCATGAGAGGAATGACCATCATGACATGTTTAGGGTGGAGTACAGGGCATGCAAGCACAGTGAGAAATCATGCTAGTACATTCATCTATCTCATGAACAAAAAATGGTGGATACATCCCTCCCAGAGTAGGGATTTTAGTTTTATAGTCAGCCTTGTGTGTAGGCTCAGTGGGTCCTTGGCCACAACCTGTGGTGGCGTATTGCTTATCTTGTCTTTCCTTGACAAAAAGGTGGTTTAAGGCTCTGTAGTTATCTCATGGCTACAAAGGAGTTTCTACTGTTTCGGGTAAGGAAACTTAGAAGGGAATGCATCAGTGCAACAGACAGTTACAAAGTTCTGGTCAGCCAATCTTTCTGGCCTAGGAACTTGAAACATAAACCAGAACTACAAAAAAATTATTGTAAAAATGTTTTCTTGCTTGGCAGCGCCTGTGGCTCAAGGAGTAAGGGCACCAGCCAAATATGCCGGAGGTGGCAGGTTTAAACCCAGCCCCGGCCACACACACACACACACACACACACACACACACACGTTTTCTTGCTTATGGAGTTGGTACAAGAGGGGGAAGGATAACTTTGTAAAAGTAGAGAAGCGCTAAGTCGGAGTGGAGAAAAGTGCTTTACAAAGGCCCCTGAGGAGCAGCTCTCAGTGGAGGTGTCTCAGCCAAGGCCTGTGAAAAGGAGGCCTCTGAATGGAGGTGTGTGGGCTAGGAACACAGATTTGCACATGATTATGGCTGGCTTGGGAAGAAATCCTTGGCTGGAACTTTTTCCAGAAAATTGCAATGCACTGGCTTTGCACCAAGTCTCCTGCCATACAAAGCCTTGTAATTGTCTGAATGGTCATGCATAGGATTATAGTTTACAGCCAGACTCTTCAATAGGTGCCATCTCTTTTACTTCTTCCTTCATTAAGCTGGAATGGGACTTTATTGTTGGAACTACAGCAGGCCATGTTGTTCCATGAAGGAAATTTAAAAGGAATTCAGAGCTAACTAAACCAGGACAAATAACTGCATGCTTATGGAATTCCCTTTATATGAGAAGAAATAAGTTCGTAATATTTAGGCCACCATAGGCATATTTTCTGCTCCTGGTAGCCTAAAGTATTCCTAATTGATACACCATTTAATCATATAGTACTTTTCACTGTTATGTAAGCGATATGATCTAATTCTGTTTCTAGTACCTTAAAAGGACCAGTTTCAGCTGTCTTCTTCTATCACACTATTTCTCTGTAATTTCTTAGTGCAGTTCAAAGCTGTTGATAAGCATGTTTTGAAGCTATAACTTTTAGTTTTTTTTTTTCATAGTTAGGGCATTAGAGATGAAAGCCACCTGTATTCTTAGTTTATGTTTTAGTGATACTGAGCAGAAACTCCTAGCTTTCAAAACCATGACCAATTGCCTTGAAATTAAAAACCTTAGTCTGGGTTATAGTAAGTATCACTGATTAAATAAAGCACAGATAAATGTCATTTACTTTTGGAATATTCAGCACTGCTTTCCATGGTGTCTTTAGATCCTTTTCTATTTGTTGTTCCTAATAGCTAGGAGTAAACAGATGCCCAAAATCATACATAGAATAATTCTAATGAAAAAGGCTTTCTTCTTGTCTAAATTAGTCCATCTAAATGTAGGCCAATTTCCTTCTTGTTAAGTGGCAAAGTCTGATTTTCTTAGGACAATATTTTACAGGAGGAACATCTGGGCTTTAGGCATACCTCTTGTCTTATTGACCAACATTATATAACCTTAATCAGTTTGTGACTAAGTTTTTTGAGAATCTTGAAAACACTGATTTTATTGACCTTCCCTTGGCTTACGTACAGGGATTAGTTATACATTACATATATGGTTGGAACTACAGTGGCCTATCTTGGCTATACTCCTGGCTACTGACACCTAAATGGGTTTTATTCTATGCCTTTTAACACCACTGCCAGAATCCAGGTCATTAGAGACAGTTTCTTGGCAGATTAGATAATTTTAAGAGAGACAATATACACTATGTTTCTCCTTTTTAATGTGTATCATAATGACTTGATGTTATTCCTGGATGAGTCAAATTCACATTTCCTTGCAGCAGAGGACAGATAAGCATTTGCCTAAATGCTGATGGTAAGGTTTTATGTTCTCAAATCTAGAGTAACCACCATAGACAATAGCCCTGTGATCTAATTACTTTACTTTAAATAAGTTACTTCAAAACCTAAATCATAAGTTTTTGCAGAGGCCCTCTGGGACTCAACTGATAAGATCTAAAAATCCTATACAGAGGTGTTAATTTGTTTACTTTTTATAGGTTCTATATTACCACTAGTTTATCTTGATGGGCTCATCAGTAAATAACATAGTTTGAAATTCTATATTATATGGACACTGCTTATTAATATCTGCTTACATAGTTTTTCAGGTTGAAATAAGTATATTTTATACCATAGAATAATTCTGATAATGATGATAACAATAGCTAAAATTTATTGAATGTTTGCTGTGCATGGCAATGTGTCAAGCAATTATGTGCATTTTCTACTTTAATTCTCACCACAACTTGATAATGTAGGTAGAACATTGAGGTCTTTTATAAATTATAGTAAGCTCTGGAATGTTTCCTGAGGAAATCTTTATACATATCTGCAAATGCTACCTTGACCCATCTCTATGTTTGGCTTTTCTTCAGATTCATGGCTGATGGGTAGGCTTTCTTGAGTTTCATAACAAAATGTTAACTCTATTCTTTACTTGGATGCACAAAGCACATTATTACGCCTTTAAATAGCAACTTAGAATTAAGTGAACTTGAATTCTCATCTGCCCAGTCCTTGCTAAAGGCTTGATTGTGAGGAGTATTGTTCATGAAAGAGCACCCAAAGAAAGAGCATATCCAATATACGCTTGCATTCTCTACTGTCCGATATGTAGTAGTCTCTAGTCTCATGTGGCTATTTTAATTTAAATAAATTAAAAATTAAATGAAATAAAAAATTCAGTTTCTCAGTTGTGATACCCATATTTCAAGCACTCAACATCTACATGTGGCTAGAAACTTTCAAATTGGACAGCACAGATATAGAACATTATGATCATTGTAGAAAGTTCTATTGGACAGTGCTACAACAGACAACTGTACAGCTTCATCACTGAACTGCATTGTTAAAAAAATTATTTCCTTTGAATTGTGTTTTGATGTGCTGACATTGGCCTGTACTGTGGCTTTTTTTTTTTTTTTTTTTGCAGTTTTTGTATGGGGCTAGGTTTGAAACCACCACCTCCAGTATATGGGGCCAGCACCCTACTCCTTTTAGGCACAGGGGCTGCTTATACTGTGGTCTTTTTAATAATAATAGTCAAGAATAATGAATATTCTTGTGTGTAAAATGTCATCTAAAGAATTTTTTAAAATTGACTGATTTAATTCTTTTTTTGTTTGTTTGTTTCTATCTTTTTATTTTGCTCATCAGCATTTTATGGATTTCAGAATCCATATTCTACATGTTTTCTTTCTTTTATTTATTTATATATTTATTTTTATTAAATCCAAGCTGTGTACTTTTTTTTATTGTTAAAACTTAGCTATGTACATTAATGCGATTGTGGGGCACCATACACTGGTTTTATAGACCGTTTGACACATTTTCATCACACTGATTAACATGGCCTTCTTGGCATTTTCTTAGATATTGTGTTGAGACATTTATATTCTACATTTACTAAGTTTCACATGTACCCTTGTAAGATGCACCGCAGGTGTAATCCCACCAATCACCCTCCCTCCGCCCATCCTCCCCTCCCACTCCCCCTTCCCCATATTCTTAGGTTATAACTGGGTTATAGCTTTCATGTGAAAGTCATAAATTAGTTTCATAGTAGGACTGAGTACATTGGATACATTTTCTTCCATTCTTGAGATACTTTACTAAGAAGAATATGTTTCAGCTCCATCCATGTAAACATGAAAGAGGTAAAGTCTCCATCTTTCTTTAAGGCTGCATAATATTCCATGGTGTACATATACCACAATTTATTAATCC
>CAUYPK010088202.1:0-64215 GCA_963574355.1 Loris lydekkerianus | reverse complement strand
GACTGAAACTGCAAGAGCAGGCAACCTAAGACAGGGGCTATGTTTATCCGCCATACAAAAAACAAAAGAGGGAATTGTTGGGCCCTGCCATGTGCCTGAGGCCTAGTGCAACTTCTGGAGCCTGACTAGAAGTAGATCCATCAAGTTACTTCCGGGTAGCGATGACTCAGCAAGGCCCGGCCTGAAACTGCCTCTACCTAGATACAGCCAAGGTGGTACCATGCCATTGGCCCAACCCTGTCACGCACCTCATCCCCCGCCTTCTTTTCCCGCCCCTTCTCCACAATAAAAAAAAAAAAAAAAAAAAACTTACTTAAGTTCAACTCCTTAATTTTATAGATGAGGTCTCCAACAGCCAGAAAGACTGAGGTATTTTGTTTAAGGGAACTAAAGAAATCACTGTGTCCAGGCATAGAACTCATATCATCTTCTGAGTTCTATCTCTTCATTGGCAAAATTTGCCTGATATAATTTTAGATAAAAATAATACTTAAGATACATTTTCACGTATGACCTTATGCAGCGTCCTTTCTCCTGAGTTAATCAGGAAGCGTACTTCTTATGTCCTGCTATCTGCTGTGGAACTTTCTTAGGTCCATTGCTCTGTATTTGCTTTCCATGTAAGCCTAGCCTTACTTTAAGCATAAAGATGCGCCTTAAAGTTGGGCTGGAAGGCCAGCTATAGCAGGAAGAAGTGATGAAATCTTCTATTTCAAATCTCCATTTCTGGGTCAAAGAGGTGGAACTCCATGGGTAGAGAAATCAGGAATGGTTCCTCATAACAAAAATAAATACGGTGAAATGTAGAACATTCTCGGTTAAAGGAGTGACCGCATAGCCCATTAATGCCTCTTAATTTTTTGAAATACACATCCTGCTGATCAGGAAAGGTAGAGAACTTTGATTAATTTTCCTAAAAAGCAACGTATTTTCCCTTCATCAAGCTGAGAATCCCAGAATGATTAAAATAATTTGGTTATTTTAGGAGACAAAAAGAGTTCAAATGTTTAATTTCAAGGTTAGCAAACTTGACAAATGCTTGTATAAGGGGACGCTGCCTCCTTTGATTAAAGTAGATTCTTAGAATTACCAAGAATCTATTTTATTTTATTTATTTTTATTCTTTTTTTTTTTTTTTTTTGAGACAGAGTCTCACTTGTCACCCTGGGTAGAGTACTGTGGCATCACAGCTCACAGTAATCTCAAACTCCTGGGCTCAAGGGATTCTCTTGCCTCAGCCTCCCAAGTAGCTGGGACTACAGGCACCCCCCACTATGCCTGGCTATTTTTAGAGACAAGGTCTCCCTCTTGCTCAGGCTGGTCTCAAACTATGAGCTCAGGCAATCTACCCCCCCACTCCACTCCTGCCTTGCACAGTGCCAAGGATCTATTTTAAATTATACACTCCCCGGTCCCTAGGGCTGAGAACTCTCCATTCTCTAGCGTCTTCATGTGGGGGAGGGGATGGTATCCCAGCATCCACCACGAGGCGGCACCTGCCAAGACTTTCTGGGCAGAAGCTGTGATTCTCAACCCTGCCTGCTTCAATGTCCCCTTCTTACAAATTGTCCTTTACTTTCTTGAATGAAAATCATTGCGACATCACTCCCCTAACCATATACTTTTTAAAAAATGGATATAAATCCCTAGTGGTAATATAAAAAGAAATAATAAGAAAGCAAGTATAACAAAATAATATGTATTTCAATATATTAAGCATAGGTATAAATATACTACAATATACAGTGAAGTCGTCAGATTTTCTACTTCTGAAGCAACTGGTAAAATTGCAGCCAAGTGCAAGTGTTATATTGATGACTCAATACCTTGAGCAGCACCACCTCCAAAACGAAATGATCAAAGATGAAAAACGCATTGGAAATTTCCAAGAGGAGGAAGTACAGTCCTAATTTCTACGGTGGTTACATCTCTAAATAAAGTTCAGTAGATATCAAAACAACCCTAAAAATACTGTTTAGTGTACATATGTCAAAACATCGCATTGTACTCCATCCATTTAATACAATTAAGATTATATAATGTAATTATGAATGTCAATTAAAATAATATTAATTTTTATAATATTTTGAAAGCACTCACAAACACTACTTTATATGTAAAATTATTGTGTTTGTGTGTAAAACGTTACTTCTAGGCTTAGATAATGATAAGCAGTTTTTTCCCCCATGTTAATGTTTCTGGGGACCTTCAGGAGTTGCTCAGTAAGCAGGACAATTCTTTTGTGGACACGCCATAGGCATCTAGGTCTGCCTAATTCGCCACATGACTTGAATGCCAGTAGTTCCCCACAAGGGAGCTGGGATGCACTCATCCCTCTAGGGTTGGACACTGGCCTCAGCTTCAATGTCAGGGCCCCTCAACTCTCAACTTCAGGTTGTCCAAACAATATAATTTTCCTGCAGTGCCAAAATATTGCTGACTCAGTTAAAAATTTCTTTCTTTTCGTTTCTTCTTCTTCTTCTTCTTCTTCTTCTTCTTTTTTTTTTTGGAGACAGAGTCTCACTTTGTCACTCTTGGTAGAGTGCTGTGACATCATAGTTCACAGCAACCTCAAACTCTTGGGCTCAAGCAATCCTCTTGTCTCAACCTTCTGGGTAGCTAAGACTACTGCAATGGGTGCAACACCTGGCTATTTTTAGAGATGGGGTCTCGATCTTGCTCTGGGTGATTTAGAACTCCTCAGCTCAAGCAATCCATCTGCCTCTGCCTCCCAGAGTGCTGGGATTACACGTGTGAGCCACTACATCCAGCAAAATTTCTTCTTCCCATTCATTTCAAAGAGTATAATTTTTTGTGATGTCAACCAGACATGGTTTCATATTCTAAACGTGACTTTTGTGTGGAAGTAAGGGGGAAAAAACTGGAAAACAGACACATGCCTAAGCCGGACAAGGCAGTGAGGGTGCAGAAATTCTGGGTATAATTCTACTGAAGAGTATAGAGCACTACAGGAAGTATAGTCCTCAGCAAACCACATTTTTTCTTCTTCTACACACTAAAAATAAAATTCATTTCTCTTTCCATAACTGTATGGACACAGAATAGATTTTTAACTCTCACTCAGAGTCTGGTTTGCCCAACTTTTCTTTTCTTTCTTTCTTTCTTTTTTTTTTTTTTTTTTTTTTTTTGAGACAGAGTCTCACAACATCGTCCTCAGTAGTGTGCCATGGTGTCAACAGCTCACAGCAACCCCAAACTCTTGGGCTTAAGCGATTCTCTTGCCTCAGCCTCCCAAGTAGCTGGAACTACAGGTGCCTGCCACAACTCCCGGCTATTTTTATCGTTGTTGTAGTTGTCATTGTTGTTTAGCAGGCCAGGGCCAGGTTCAAACCCACCAGCCCTGGTGTATGTGGCTGGTACGCTAACCTCTTAACTCTGGGTGCCGAGCATGGTTTGCCCAATTTTTAAAGAGTATTGAAGATTATTTACTGGTCTTAAATAATGATGATATTGATACCTTATCCAAGGCCACAGAGACAGCAAGTGACTTATGCAAGATTTGAACTTGGATTTACCTGGCGCCAAAGGCTCACGTCAAGCATACTGCTTTATAATAGAGAGGCCACAGTCACACAAACATGTATTACACCAATGCTGCCCACAGTTCCCTAGGCCTGCACTTAGGCTTCTGCAGAAGAGAGACGGGCACCTAGGAGCATAAAGCCAGTATTTGTTATGCAGGGACCTGGCACAGAGGAGGTTGAGGAATCCAGTGAGGACCTGCGGGCAGTGAAGCCACACAGCAGTCTGCAAGCACAGGAGCCTCTGCCACCCTTAACTGGGAGGCAATGGAGGGCAAAAAGCCACCCGGGGAGTGGGCCATCCAGCGAGAGCTGTAACCTCAGAAATCCACCCCACAGAGGAGGCCCTCCAGCGCTGGAGAAACCTCCACCCCCCAGGCAGAGCGAGGGAAAGAAAGAAAGACTGCTCTGGTCTCCTCCCTCCTGGAAACCCATCCTAGGGGTTGGGGTTGTTCCTCCACTCTACAGAGGACAGCAGCTGAAGGACAAGGACTGCCCCTGAGGCCAGCAAAGCAAAAGAGGCACACCCACACCAGGTTTTGTCATTTTATACAGCAAGCACTTTAAGCCTCCTTCAAATAGTAAATCCCCTAATGCCTTTAGATTAATGTGATTCAACAAAAAAAAATTAAATTACATGTGACTTTAAAAACCCTATTATGCAAGCAGATATCTCTGTAGACCTGCCCCTCACTGAATATTGGGAAACAAAGCCTTGCTGGTTAGAGGAATTGGTGCATGAACCTGTAATCCCAGCAGCTAGGGAGGGGGAGGCAGGATGATTGCTGAGGAGTTTGAATCCAGCCTGGGCAATATAGCCAGACCCCATCTCTGAAAAAATGAAAAAAAAAAAAAAAAAAAAAAAGGCAGCAGGCGTTGTTGAACACAACCTTGCCAAGGGCAAGCAGCCACACTATGTCAGGGTAGCACCGAGTGCTAAGGAGGATGAATTTTGTTTGACTTCTTAGAAGGAAAGGGAGGATGGTATAAATTGCATGGTCATCTGGCTAATGTTTCCGGAAGACTAACTTACTAGTATAGAGCATTTCTGGAGCAGTCTTTTGCTTCAGGGAATGTGGTATCAGGAGCTGACACGCTTGTGCTAGGAATCCTGGCCATATTCTTCAAGAATGTGAGAGTGTTGGAGACTTCTGGGTCCCTGGAGGGAGTTCCAGGCAGAAGTGGTGGACCACGAGTTGCAGTCACCTGGACTCTGGGGCTGCCAGGAGCCCTTTCTGACGGAAGGAGGCGCCCTGGAGCCTTCCAGAGGGGGTCCGGGGCGCGTGTGACGCTGGCGGGGACCCCTCCCCAGCCTCTGTGTGGCCACCCACGCCCACACCCGGCCACCTGCGTCCTTCTCCCAACGCCGATGAGAACAGGCTGAAGTATTGCTAGACATTGCACCAAACTGACTCAGTACAGATTACGTTTTCTGTGCGCCGTTTCATAGAGGAATTCCCGGAAAAACGACTTCCAAGGACCGCGGCGGCGGCGCAGCCGGCGAGGTTTCGGCACCGTCCGAGTCAGCCGGGTGCGGCAGGCCGGCTCCGGAGCTAAGCAGTTCACCCTGCGTTTTTTGAAGGGAGTGTCTAGGCTGGGATCACAGACTTTAGAGTCTATTTCCCCCTTTACCGTTGCGAGTTTGCCCAGTTTTCCCATCGGCCTGCGCCCTGGCATTGCCACGGCCACCGACGCTCCGGCCCTGGGCGCCTCCGCCAGCGGCGTCTTTCTCAGCAAATAAGATCAACCCTGCTCAGAATCCTCCGGCGGCTCGCCCAGCCTCTGGAGGAACGTCCAATGGCAGGGCAGGACATTTGCTGCCCCCGCCCTCTGGCCTCATCCCCACACCCGGCCTCGCCCGCCCCTCCTCGCCCCGCCCTGCTCTCTGCGCGCCCGGGTGTGTCCTGGGCTCTGACCCACCCCCAGGTCCTCGGCGCCCTTCTGGGAAAATGTAAGATCCCCCCACCCGCTCCTGTTAGGAGCCCTCCGGCATCTTGTAATTGGCGCCTGCCTCTCTGTCTCCTGCAGCGCCGAGGCCGGAGCTCAGGCTGATCCCTATTGTTCCTTACGGTGTCGTCCAGCGTCCAGTGCCCGGGACATAAACTGTGCCCAGTGACAGGGAAACGCACACTACAGCTTTGGAGGTATAAACCGCCCATTTAATCCTCGCACGCACGCGGTGGCAGCATTTTCTAATTATACAGGCGAGGGGACTGCGGTTCAAGAAGAGCAAGTGCCTTGCCCGTGTTCCGCTCACGCGCCTGCACGGGACCCAAGCTCCGGGCTCCCACGGCAGACGGCACGCGGGGCAGATCCAGGTTGAGAGCCCGGCTCAGCCAGGGGCTAGTTAAGGTGCCTCGGGCAG
The DNA here is from genome assembly GCA_963574355.1 of Loris lydekkerianus. Lineage (NCBI taxonomy): Eukaryota > Metazoa > Chordata > Mammalia > Primates > Lorisidae > Loris > Loris lydekkerianus. The sequence goes on along the minus strand of CAUYPK010088202.1, from coordinate 58,308 downwards.
CGACTTCACCTCCCCGCGCCCGTGTGCTCATCCTTAAAGAGCGCAGCAACTCCGATTCAGAATTGTTGCGAGGTTTAAATAAAACAAAGGCCATTGAGTGTGTGCAACTGTGCCTGGCTGGCCGCAGGAGCTGTAAATGCGAGTTCCCTTCCTGACCCCGAGCTTGGCGAGCTGCTGCTCCTATTTCCACGGCAGCTCCTCCTCTGAGCGCCCGAGGCCACCGGGGGTGCCAACTGTGCAGCGCGCTTCAACGCGAGAGCTGCGCCGGGTGCCGGCAGTCCTTAAAGGAGCGCGGGACCAGGGCCACAGAGTGCAGGGGACAGAGGGGGAGGACACTGAGGGGCCGCAGGAGGCAAAGCCGGGATGGAGGGCCCTGTGGGGGGCGTTGGTCAGCCACCGGGGAGCCGGCGCCCCACGGCGCACGCGGCAGAGGGGCCCTCCGACACCTCCCGGGCCCTCAGTCTTCCCGCGATTGGCCGGTGCCCTCCTCCACTGCCCCTCCGCGTCTTCCCTCCCTCCTTTCCTCCCGGCAGTGTCTCCAGAGCCTCAAAAAGCAAGGCGGGTCTCCCGGCGAGCAGGGCGCTAGCGCACAGGCGGTCAGGCCCCGCCTCCTGCACCCCCGCCCTGCGCTCCAGTCCTCCTGCCCCCTCCCCGGCCCGGCGCCGCGGACGGGAGGCGGGGCCTGCGCACCGGCTCCGGCTCAGTCAGGGCTCCGGGCGGCGGGGGAGCGCGCGTGCGGCTTCTCTCCGCCGGGAGCGGCGGGGGCGGGCGGGAGCAGGACGCGGGAGCCGGGTGCGCGCCGCTAGCGCCGCCGCGCGAGCAGTGACCAGGAGCCCAGAGCGCCAGGTCCAGGGGATGCGAGCGGCCGGGAGCTGCCGCGCGGCTGTGCCCGGGGAACTCGAGCGGCGGTGATCTCGGCGAGAGCGCGCGGCGGCTGCGAGCCCTGCGGAGATCCCCAGGCCGGGTTGCGGGAAGGGATCGGCGAGGGCGCCGGGGCGCAGACCGGGCGGAGCTGGGGACAGTGATGAGCGAGCGAGCGAGGAGGCTGCGCGCCACCGCCGCCCGGAGCATCTGCCGCCCGAGCTGCTGCGCGCGGTCCCGGCCCCGGCCCCGGCCATGGAAACGCTGAACTGTCCCGCGGGCGGCGGCTCCCCGGACGTGAAGCCGCAGCCTCCGGGCCAGCACCACCGCCACCACCACCTCCACCCGCTGGCTGAGAGGCGGCGGCTCCACCGCGCGCCGTCGCCCGCCAGACCCTTCCTCAAGGACCTGCACGCCCGGCCCGCCGCAGCCGGCTCTCCCCCCGCCGGACCCGCCTCGGGCCGAGCCCCGGCGCCCGCTGCCCCGCGCTCGCCCAACCTCGCGGGCAAGGCGCCGCCCTCCCCGGGGCCCCTGGCCGCGCCCGGCCGCCTCTCCCGGCGTAGCGGCGGCGTCCCCGGCGCGAAGGACAAGCCACCGCCGGGCGCTGGGGTCAGGGCGGCGGGCGGCGCCAAGGCTGCCCTGGGAGCCAGGAGGGCGGCGCGCGCCGCGCCCTCCGAGCCGCTGGCCCGGGCGGGGAAGCCTCCTGGGGCCGATCCGCCGCCCGCCGCTGCCAAGGGCCGCAAAGCCAAGCGCGGCACCGGGGCCGTCCCCGCCCGCACCATTAACTCTTGGGCCCCGGCCGCCCGGATCCCTGCCGTGACCCTCGCCGTGAGCTCGGCGGCCGGTTCCCCGGCTCGAGGCTCGCGCATCAGCCACACGGACAGCAGCTCCGACCTCTCGGACTGCCCCTCTGAACCCCTGTCGGACGAGCAGCGCCTGCTTCCAGCCGCTAGCAGCGATGCCGAGTCCGGTACCGGCTCCAGCGACAGAGAACCCCCGCGCGGAGCGCCCACGCCGAGCCCAGCAGCCCGCGGGGCGCCGCCGGGCAGCCCCGAGCCCCCTGCGCTCCTCGCCGTGCCCCCCGCCGCCGGCGCCTGTCCCGGGGGCCGGAGCAGCCCGGGCGGGGTCTCCACGGGGTCAGGAGCTGCGGAGGATGCCCGGGGGCGCGCGCCGCCCGAGCGACCGGTCCCCGGGACCCCCAAGGAGCCCAGCCCCAGCGAGCAGCCTCGGCTCGAGCCGGCGGTGGAGGAGGAGGAACTCCTGCGGGAAATGGAGGAGCTGCGCTCGGAGAATGACTATCTGAAGGTGAGCTGGGCCGGCGGCAAGCGTCCCCGAGGCGCGTCCGAGTCTGGCTGTAGCTGGGGGCCTTTTAGTCCCGCCTGTTGGTGGCGCGATGAGCCCCCTCTCTCCCGTCTGCCCTACGCTTTCCTGCCCCTGCACTCGTAGCCATTGGGAACTTAAGCCAAAACTTCTGGAAGGGCAGCAAGACCTGGGCCCTGACTGCCCTCAGCCGGCTTGGCTTTCCTCCTGTGCAGAAATCTCGCTTCTCTCCGGATGCCTTTTACTTTTGTTGACGTCTTGGGGAGTAGGTGGCCTTAACGGTTTTGGGTACATCAGTTGACACTTCTCTCCCTGTCCCGATACGTGCCCAGCCTCACGTGTGCGAGCAGGTTGTCCCTAGCCAAGGCTCTCCAGCCTGGCCACGTGTGACAGTGTGGCTGTCCAGGAAAGCACCCCGGGTGGCCCAGGCTGCCAAGGTGCGGCTGGCCCTTAAAAGAGCCAGGGGCCCTCCGTCTCCTCAGGTTTCCACAGCACAGGTGGGGTGGGGGTGGAATTTTGGGGAATAAATGGTAAGTTCAGGAGGGGTCCCTGGACTGTGGCCTGGGCTGAGGGACAGCAGTTTCACTAGCTGGTCCTTTGTAAGCACCCTGGAGGCGGCTTTCTATGTCAGGAGAGGCCCTGCCAGCTCTGTCTAAGGAATCCCAGCCTCTGCTGCTCTGTCGCCAGTGTTTTCAGGCGGGGCCTGCCAGCAGTGGCCTCCCAGTCTTGTTAGCATTGGGGTGCTTACTTAACCCGACTCCATCTTTCCTCCTAGGAGGGAGCTGGTGCTACAGACAAGAAGGTTTAGACAACACTGGGGGAGGGGACAAGATAGTTGAGGGGACTTGAGGAAAACTAAAGGGGGGTTGTATTGATGGCAGCTGTTTTATTTATCATAATCCTCAGGTTAGTAAATCGCTACAACAGTATCAATTTATTCGCATACCTGTTAAGATCTGATCACTCAGTATCCTCCCAAAGCAGCTGGGTGGGTTTGTAAGCAGTGGGTTATGTGATTTGAGCTGTTTTCTCAGCAAATGATGAATCTACTCAATTGAAGCCCTGTAAAGGCCAGTGGGACCAGGGATTGGGTTTTGAAGGTGAATGGTGGTGAAGTGTGCAAACTAGAACACAGTGTGTTAACTGCTGGGTGGTCCTAAGACACAAACCTCTTAACAGGAGCAGCTTCCCACAGCTGAGCTCAGGAGTTATTTTATTTTGTTCAAAAAGGTAGCAGTGAGTCAGAGAAAGAGAGGTACTGAAAGAGCAGATTGGGGCTGGAGGGTGATGTTCCAAATAGTACGTCTGCTTTTGTCACCTCCTCTTATGTAAGGGACAGCAGGAGGAAGTACAAAGGCACAGAAGAGAAAGGGCAGCTGTGTCGTCTGTGGCTTCCTCAAGAAAGCAGCACTCTTGTAAGTCCTCAACAAACAGGCTCCTGAGAGTGAGAGAGATAATCTTGTTTGATTTCTGTGGTCCCAGTTTTTAGCATAATCTCTGACCTAAGGTGTTTCTAATTGAGTGTGTTTATCCAAATGATTTCTCTACAACTGAAAATTGAGTTTCTTTAAAGAAAAGATGTTTCTTGGTCAGGCGTGGTGGCTCACGCCTGTAATCCTAGCACTCTGGGAGGCCGATGTAGGACATTCCCTTGAGCTTAGGAGTTCAAGACCAGCCTGAGTAAGAGGGAGACTCTGTCTCTACTAAAAATGGTAACATGAACTAGGCATCATGGTGGGTACCTATAGTCTAGCCACTCGGGAGGTGGAGGCAGAAGGAACACTTGAGCCCAGGAGTTTGAGGTTGCAATGAGCTGCCCTGATACTACAACATTCTACCTGCAGTGACAGAGGGACACTCCCTCTGTCTCAAAAAAAAAAAAAAAAAAAAAAAAGAAATGTTTCTCATTACATCTTTGCTCTTAAGTGAGACAATCCCACATGATTTCGAAGTTCGGTCTTGGCTGATGGATTTTTTGCTTTATCTTTTCATATTAAGTTCGTTGTGAGTGAAATAGTGTCTGATGTATTTCAGTGGATCTTCACAACTACACAGGATGTTACAATTAGCATAATTCCAATTTCACAGACATGGATGCTGAGAATCAAAAAACATAAGTGACGTGCCCAGAGTCATACAGCTAATAAATGGAGCCACTTTCGGTCTTCCCTGTTGCCCTTTTCACAGTGCCAGTCTGCATTTCTCTTTGCAGTAAGCTGCTTTTCTCAGAGTGCACTAATTTGGAGCTTTATAAGCTCAAAATATTTCCAATGTCCAGCTTTCCTAGGGGACCTGTGTTTTCTTTTCAGGCAAAGGGCCATAATGAATACCTCTCCATTAGCCTGTGCACCAACGGGCATATAAATCCCCTGGCAATGGCTAACTTGTGGGAAACGCTCAGCAGCCATTCCTGTGGCAGAGTGTCACCTCTGTCTCCATTTGCTCTGCCTGAGTCCACCCCCCAGCCCTTCCTCTGACAGCAGGACAGAGAAGGCGGAGGAGGTCTGGAGGAGGCCAGCAGGCCAAGACGTTGCATATTTGTGTGAAAGGTACATGCTCGGTCATTTGAAAGCTTAAATTACAGCTCAATTCGGAACAGAAACACAGGAATCTGGGTGGACTTTTCCACAGGTCTTTGAGCCTGCCTACTTGTGCAAAATTGGGTTCAGAGCATCAGCCACCCCCCCAGGGGGCAAAGACTGTAGTCATGCCTTCACATGTGGTCTTCAGAGTGTCACATTATAAATCAGAACTTCCCTTGTTGTCACTGCTGTCATTTGGGGTACTTTTCTGAGATGGTAGATAAAAGTACATCCTGGACCTGCTGCCTTCTTGGGAACACTGCCCAGAACTCTCATGATTAGATATAGTGTCCATCTATTCAGATTATCCAACCAGAAGAGACTTGGCCCAGAAATTTTACTTTGACATATTCTGGAAGGTTGTGACCACATAAAGTATTAGATTCTTTCCTGAGTAAGTGCTGGCAGCATTGCTGTTCCAAGACTGTCACAGTTTCTGAGCTAGAAGGACCGAAGCCTAATTTCAGAAAAATAAGACCAGCAGACCTCTGGGAGGATGTCTTATTGACCATGAAATTTAAGTGGAATTCTCTTGGTTGTTAGCCAGACTGATGTATTTTTTGAAATAGCAAATGTCAACAGAGAAGCACACACATACTGCTGTGCTGTCGGGAGCAAATTCCAGGAGCAAATTCGACCATCCCTCACTCTGCCTTCTGTTCTCTCTCCACCTTCAGCAGAGGGCATCAGGGTGACTAGGTGAAAAATGCAAAATATCTCAATCCAGGTTGTTTCTTTTGCACAAAAACACCTCTGAGGAACAAAAATGTATTTGGAAGCATTCAGGAATTAGGGTGAGTGGCTGAGTCTAGTCATCCGAAGGCCTTCTTTCCCTGCGCATTCCTCAATGCTGAGGACTTCAGTGTGCTGGTGTGCCCCTTTCCTGCCAGGAGACCAGGACTGTGTTTTGCTCGAGTGCTCTGAGACAATCAGACAAGCTGGAGTGCTCACTGTCAACATATTAATTATGTGCTCTGTTTCCACGGTTTTTCCAGAAGGATTTACTCCTTTTGAGTTTATTGGCCTGTTTTGAAAAATGCTTTTTGCCATCAAAATCCACTGGTCCCTTGCCCCCAAATAGTACCCTCTCCTGGGCGGATCTCCTGTAGGGCCGTGAGGATTGGGGTGGGAAGGGCTGTTTCTTACTGCTCTACTTTTTCATTTATTTCATAATGATTATTTTTGGTTAAAAGAAAACAAGTCAGTGCTAGCTACAAGGCAGATAAAATTGGCTTCCTAGAGAGGAATGATTTCCTATGGGAAGAGATGGAGGTTTGGTTTTATAGGTTGCAGTGTCTCACCACTAGTCCTACCTCATCATCCTCTGTCTCATTGGAGGTAGTTTTTGAGTTTCAAGCTCCTGACCTGGTTTGTTAGCATTTGCTGCCTGGATGCCAGGCACCCAGCATGGTCTGGCGGGGACCCTGCAAGAGGGGCGTCAGTCTCAGCAGCTGAGGTGTGTCTGCTCCTCTTTCCTTGCTGCCCCCCCCCCTTCTTTTTGTTTCGGAAGGGTTGACATGGAGAATATTCCCCATTCTTTCCTGACGTTCCGCTTTCCACACACCCATTCTTTATTCAGCCCGTGGAAAAGTGGCTATAATAGCTTTAGGTGGCTGATGCAGAGGAGGGCGCCCAGCCCATCAGCTGCTGGCTGAACTGTCACTTGGTAAACAAAGGCAGCAGCCCCTGCGCCTCCTTAGCTACAGCTGGGACTCTATGAGAACATTTCCATTGTCCGCAGGGAAATGAGGCAGATTATTCCCGTATTACAAAAGACAAGAGTTTCTGCCTGCAACTCCCAGAAGTTGGGAAACATGGCAGCAGAGCCAGATGACTGCTCCCAGGGTCCAAATTGGGTCTGTTTAAAGAGGAGTTAGTAAAATAGGAATAGCTATTGATTTCAGGTCATTTAAAGAGAGATTAAGGTTTGAATACAGTGATCCATATGATCAAGAGTCTTCAGTACATAGACTAAGAAATCATGGATTCCGTTTCATTATAAGTTGTGGCTAAAACTATCCTCTAGAGCCGTATTTTCAACCTTTTTTTTTTTTTTCTTTTCCTTTTTTGAGACAGACTCTCACTATGTTGCCCTTGGTAGAGTGCTATGGCGTCACAGCTCACAGCAACATCAAAAGCAACCTCGAACTCCTGGGCTCTAACGATTCTCTTGCCTCAGCATCCCAAGTAGCTAGGACAGCAGGTGCTCGCCATAACACCAGGCCATTTTTTTTTTTTTTTTTTTTTTTTTGCAACCTTTTTTATCTCATGGCACACTTGAACCTTTAATTAAATTTCCGTGGCACGCTTAGATTATATTGATTAAAAAAAACAGTAAAAAAAAAAAAAAAAAGAATATACTTACTGTGCTTTGAACTTCTTTCAAAAATAATTTAAATTAATGATCTTTAAAATTGTTCATGTCATAACTAAGATCCTCTCATGACACACCAGTTGAAAGTCGCTGCCCCAGAGGTTTTCATGGAAGCATTTAATTGTAATCTCGGTTTGCTCTGGAGCACACTTGGTCCTTCATTATTTCTCTGATTTGATACACAGAAGGTGCCCCAAAAATGTATACACATTTTAAGACAGGAAAAACTGTATCAAAATCGTAATACTCAAATTACATTTGACTTCTGTAATTACAAGAGGTGCTCAAACATGACTTGTATTCATCTTTTGTTATTGATATATATTAAGTATAGTTTTTTTTCTCTCCTTTCTTAAAATATGTGTACTTTTTTTTTGGCACCTTGTGTGTGTGTGTGACACAGAGTATATAAAATAAGGCTTGGTTTGTCATCTAGGAGTAAAGGGGAATATTTGAACAGCATCACACTACTTCAAGATTTCTTTTTTTTTTTTTTTTTTTTTTGCAGTTTTTGGCTCGGGCTGGGTTTGAACCCGCTACCTCCCGTATGTGGGGCTGGTGCCCTACTCCTTGAGCCACAGGCGCTGCCCAAGATTTCATTTTTTTTTTAATGCCCCCACCCCCGATTTCACTTTCTAGAAAAAATTAATTTGCAAAAGACATTTAATTAAAACTAAATTATCTTGTCAATGAGATAATGATCTAACTTTAATCATCCCATAAATCTGATGTTTATTCAATATAAAATTGTTAGTTGGCCGGGCGAGGTGGCTTACACCTATAATCCTAGCACTCTGGGAGGCCACGGCTGGTGGATTGCTTGAGCTCATGGGTTCGAGACCAGCCTGAGCAAAAGCAAGACCTCGTCTCTACTAAAAATAGGAAAACTGAGGCAAGAAGATTGCTTGAGCCCGAGAGTTGGAGGTTGCCGTGAGCTATGACAACATAGCACTCTACCCAGGGCAACAGCTTGAGACTCTGTCTCAGTAAATAAATAAATAAATAAATAAAAATAAGAAAAAAACAAGTGGTACTGGGACAACTGGGTCTCTACATGCAAATCATGAAGTTGAAATCCTACCTTACACTATGTACAAAAGTCAATCTCAAGTGGATCAGTAGCCTAAGTCTAAGAGCTAAAACTATAAAACTCTTCAAAAAATAGCAAAAAGCCCCGTAGCAATGGACTGGGCAATGATTTCTTTTTCACACGCATATGATACCATAGCAAAAGCAACCACAACAAAAAAATAGATAAATTAGACTTTATCAAGATTAAAACATTTTGTTCTCAAAGGAAGCTATTAGCAGAGTGAAAAGGCAATTCACGGATTGAAAGAAAACATTTTAAAATCCTATGTGGTATAAGGGACTGATACCCAGAATATATAAAGAATTCCTACAACTCAACAACAAAAAAGTAAAAAATTGGGCTAGAAAATGGGAAAAGGAATAGTATAGAAGTATACATTTAAAAGGGTTTAAGATGGTAGAGTTTATGTTAAATGTATTCTACCACAATTACAATGTCTTAAAAACCAGGCAAAGGATTTGAAAAGACATTTCTCCAAAGAAGATACACAAATAACTAACAAGCCCATGAAAAGACGCTCGGTATCTTTGTTGTTAGGCAGATACAAATCAAAACCATAGTGAGACATGACTTCACACCCTCTATGAGAGCTATAATTTAAAAAATGAAAAATAACAATTGTTGGCAAGAATGTGGAGAAACTAAAGTTCTTATAAATTGCTGGTAAAAATGTCAAATGAGGAAACTTCTGTGGAAAACCATTGGCAGTTAAAAAGTTAAACAAAATAGCCAAGTGACCCAGCAATTCCACTCCTAGGCATATATCCAAGAGAAGTGCAATCAGCTAGTAAAATAAATGCTTGTACATAATTATTCAAAGCATCACTATTCACAGTAGCCAAAATGTGAGAATAGTCCAAATGTCCATCTCGGATGAATGGATAAACAAATTGTGGTATATTCACACAATGGAATATCATTCAGCCATAAAAAGGAATGAAGTACCATTGCACACTAAAATATGAAAATGTTATGGCATGTGAAAAGAAGCCAGGCATAAAAAGGTTTCTTTTGGGGGCGATGAAACTGTTTCAGAACCCAGATAGATGTGGTAATTGGAAAACATTATGAATATCCTAAATGCCACCAATTTGGCCATTTAACTACACCTACGGTGCATCTTACAAGGGTACATGTGAAACTTACTACAAGTAGAATATAATGTCTTAACACAATAACTAAGAAAATGCCGTGAAGGCTGTGTTAACCAGTCTGATGAAAGTATTTCAAATTGTGTATAAAACTAGCACATTGTACCCCATGATTGCATTAATGTACACAGCTATGACTTAATAAAAAAAAGAAAACGGCTAATTTTGTTATAGGAGTTTCCTTTCAATTAATAAAAATAGAGCACAATCCAAATATTAGTTTAAAAATATTAGAAGAAAATCATAAATGTGTTAACACTGGGAATCTCTGCAGTTGGATTTCTTCTTTTTGCTAAATTACATTTGGCAAAATTTCAAAATTTCTCTTACGAACACACATGACTCTTCAATAATATTTTTTAAAAGCCGGTTTCCCTAAATTGTACATTTGGTCAAAGAAAGAACAAATCTCTGGTTATAAGATGGGCTAAGAATGGCCTAGAGTACACGCAGCTAAAAAATAGGCCTGTCAGTTCTAATAGATGTTAAAATTCAAATCTTGACAGTGACCCTGAGCTGTGCTCTCTCCTTGTTATTCCCTAAAGTTATTCTTTGTGGACAAAAAGAAAGCAAGATCAGAAGCAAAAGTGTACTTCCCTGTTTATTTAAACATAATTAGCCATTTGGACTGGATGCCGTGCAATGGGGATGATTCAGAAGAGTGTCAATAGTAGTGATAGACATTGGAAGGGTGCAATAATAAAGCATGCATATTTGGAAATGAAGACAGAGGCTAAGGGACCAAACTATCTGGGCTGGTCAGCGTAGAGGGAGGGTCATTCTTTAAGAGATTATGTAAGTGACAGCAGACAGCTGCTCTGCTTCTAATGGGAACTCAGAGTGCTGCTCAAATAGTACCCATAATGCTTTCTGCTTCTAGATTAGGAAGGACTTAATTCCAAGACTAGTGGCTTCTCAAATGCAAGCCCAGGGGAGCCTTTCACTCTCTTCCTTAAGAATGGCATAAGTTACGGAATGTGGAACATACAAACTAGAGGACTCAGAAAAGATTCTTTCCGAGCATGAGGATTCTGCGACCTTTAATCTAATTAATTATGTTTGAAAAGTCTGACTTATTTATGAGAGATGAGCTTTGGAATTATGATGCTGGGAGGCAAAACATCCCTTCCAAATCTCGTTCCAGACCCTCCTGCCAAAGACTCTGGTGCTGGGTCACATTCTGTAACAGACCCACAGAGGCATGCTAGAAGATAACATCAGCCAGACATGAAATCTGTTGTGAATTTGAGTAAATGCTCGTGTGCTCAAGCTACAGTTCAAGCCAAAGGGTAAAGATATGCACGTGGGTCTGTAAAAGGAGTAATCAGCTCCAGAAGGGCAAGCAACAACCCTCAGAAGTGGGGCAAAATGGTTGAAGAGTTATGTGTGCTCAACCTGGCACCACGGAGGTATAATGTGTGCCACACAGCACAGTGGTTAAATCTCTGCAGCTGGAATGCTCCTCTGCAACCCCTCTCCAGATAAGAAGGAGAAAGAATGTAGTTAAGAATCTTATCATTCAAAATACCTGTCCCCAGGGACCCGCCTGCCAGGACGCACATTCCGGCTGCTGACAAGTCTGCATGGACGCTGGCTTGGTCTCAGGGTCACACATTTTATCATTTAATCGATCTTCACCAAACTGACACCAGACTTGGCGGTGCTTATGCCCTTTTCCGCAGGTGACCAAGCACTGTAATAAAAAGCAGAGCCAGTCAGGGTCACTGCTGATCAATGTGTTGTGGTTTCTGGGGGTTATTTATCGATTAGCAGGAACAGGTGTGTTCTTTCCCCACCTAATTCCTTCTTCCAAAGCAATTTGTAAGCACCCCAAGTCTCATATTTTTCTATTCATTCATTCATTCTGTATTTACAGTCTCTGGGCCAGTTTCACGCCCTGAATAAACTCAGCAACATGCTCTAAAATACTGAAGAACAATACATTCATGATCTTCTAGCATAGGAGTTAACTGTGGGGAATTATGAGTCAGATCAACCTTGGTCTTAATCCCTATACAACCGTGGCACATGGTCTCTCTCAATTTTCTCATCTGTAAAATGGGTATAATGTCAATTCCTACTGCCAAGAATTATGAAAATTAAATGAAAAAAATCCGAGTCAAGTGCTTAGTACAATGCTCACTCAATAAATGTCAAATAAAATCATTACCTATGCCCACTGTAGAAAAATTTTAAAACATAGATAAACATAATGGAGAAATTATAGTGATTCAAAATCTCACCACCCAAGGATGACCATTATCAACACTTTGCTTTTTCTTTCTAGTTTTTTAATTTAAGGAACTTTTGATCATACTGAATTTACAGTTTGATCTCTCCCCCACCCCCATTTTATCAAGTATTTTTGTAATGTCTGTTACTTAATTTGAAACGATACTTTAGCTAATACTAGCTGTTTAAGTAAAATTTAAACCCACTGCCTTATTTTATCTTTTTTAAACCAAATACTAGAGTAAAGCAAAGGCAGCTTATTAACCTAGAACTAAAAGCACTAGGTTTGTTGTTAATTTGTCCAGAAATCAGATACTGTTAATCACACATGCTGTTAATTGTCCACCATTCCACAGGCATTAATGGCGTCCTTTCCAAATTCATGTTTTACGTATTTGACGGTGAAAGGAAATAGTTAATACTCCACTTATATGGAGGAGATACGGGCATGCACACAGCCACTGCAGCACCTTCCTAACTTGGCCCATAAATAAGAAAACTCCTTTTCTCTTTCCACTTGTTCCCTCTTAAGGAAGGTAGAGTGAGTCACCTGCTTGGGGAGAATCCCCCTGTGCCTTGTTCATAGTGAGTATTAAGCCTGGGCCATAAATTGAAGAAAGAGGCCCCGCCTTCTTTATCTTGCTGTCTTAGGGTTACCTGGGCTAAGCAATGGAGGGTTCATTTCTATTTCTCTTTATTCCAAGTTTTTCTCTAGCAACAGGATGATAAGTCAGAGAGGTCACTCCCTGGGGTTTAATTCCTCTATTTCAAAGTTGAGGAAGTACGAAACCTCATGTTGACTTCAGATCTAAGCTAGTATAGCTTTATGACTAATAAAGCCCTCATTCCTTTCAGTAACTTAGCTAGGGCTCAAAGATGAGGGAAAGTAAGGGACTGGAACTTAAAATCATCAACAGAAGCGATCATGGTGGGTGATCCAGTCAAGCCCGCCATACCTCTGAGGTCACCGGAAAACTAGTCACATCCAGTTCTAAAGTCATTCTGCAGGTGGAGAATTGGAGCTGTTTCCTCAAGGGTGGATGGGAGAAAGGTGCAGCAGGTTCAGCCTTAGACAGACCAGGAGAGCCCCAGAATTACAGTATCAGAGATGACCTAGCGCAGGGGTGTCCATGCTGCAGGCCACCTGCTGATTTTGTGAGGATGATATTTTGCTTATCCGTGGTGTCAGACATCACGAAAAGTATACATGGAACTTTTTTTTGCTAATCAGCTTTTCTTAGTGTTTGTGTATTTAATGTGTGGACTGGGACAACTCTTATTCTTCCAATATGTAGCAGAGGAATAAATAAGGTTGGACACCCCTAAGTCCTAGGGAGAAATAAGTCCTTCTCATCTCACCTCTGACCAGTCTCCAGATTTCCACTGTGGACAAGGGAACTCATTGCACCTCTCCACGGTGACTTTGTCCTGATGGGTGCATTTGCTGTCATCCAGCACATCATTTCTGGTGTTGACACAAATTGCCCTTCTCCTCTGGGTCCCACCATCACAGCTTTTAGAACACTGTAAAGACAAAAAAATTAAAGAAAGCTGTTGCTGAATTTTATACAAAGCATGCTCAAAATCCTGGCTATGCTGTTTTTTCTGTCTTTGAGAAACAAACAACTAACCCTGGGTGTAAATGTCATTTATTAACTAAGTGACCCTAAGGGAGTCACTTCATATCACCAAGCTTCACAGCTTCACTCATCTGTGAAATGGGAGAAAATAGGGCTATTGGGGGAGGAGGGAGGATTCGGTTATAATAGGGTTATTTTGGGGGAGATATTTTCATGTTATCAACCTGTTTACCAGGTTTTTGTTGAAGTAAACATTTAGCTCACTGGCACACAAAAATCAGTGTGGAGTATGGAAAGGGCGTGGTTGAGTTGTTCTTAACCCTCCCAATTTTCCACATGTTACATACACTTTACAAATTAATCATGGTGGTCTTTTTTGCAGGGCTTGAATAAGGGCAGGCATTACAAATAAATCATGGCTCTCTTTTGCAGATAGCCTAGGTGGGGCTTCTCAACACAACTTTGCAAGGAGGCACCATCAGCTAATGAGTCTTAGCATCCAAGAAGACTTCTTTGAATGAGAGCCAACTTACCTCAGTCCAAGCAGAATAGCGCCAGCCACCTGTGTTACATTCTCCTGAGCATTTTTCCCGGTTGCTTGGTTTGGGATTACTGCTGCAAAAACTGTCATCAACCTTCTCAGTCTTCCCATCCAGCCTGCTATATTTGGCACAGTAGATGTCTAATGTACGGTAACCCAAACCACACTGGGCACTACATTCACTCCTGCTGGCAACATGCCACCTGAGCATAACAAGATGAGAAACCAACATTACCATCAAGTATATTTGCCTCATCAATATATATTCAACTGGGAGAAGAATTCAATTATTTTGTTCTTCACTAACTGAAATACCATGAAGCTCAAAGCCACCATCAGTTACTAAAATCCAATTCGAAACCAACATATCCATACATTTTTCATGGCTGCCAATGCACATGGCAGTCATAGAATGATGGCCAGAGGTCCCGTCTTTGTGAAGATTCCCCCCAAGAACAGTCAATCTGAAATTCAAGCAACCAAAAAGAAAAAAAAAAATCACACTGGAATTTAACAGAGCAAAAAAAAAAGCAATTTTATAGTTAAAAGGTTCAAGCAATCCATTGTGTCATTTGCCTTCTCCTAACAGAGAATCAATGTTGGAAACTTACCCTAGGAATCCTCCTTTATGTGGGTCTATGCTAGAAAGTGCTCAATAGACATTCCGTGAATTAATAGAGGAATGAATAACTTTGCCTGCAATTATGAATTTCAATTATGCTAAACCCTGTGTACGTTATTATCTGTGGATAAAGACTCCAAATTCTTTGAAGATATAAACCATATTCTACACAATTCAATTATACACTTATAAAATTAGATTTGAATCTATAATACCTTTGAATCTCTAATACCTAAAACAGACTTTTGTGGCACACAGTAGGTGCTGATGAATCATCTGGTTCTTTTAATACCCCATGAACACGGTCAGAAGTGCTTAACTTAAAAAAATAAAATAAATAAAATGCTCACACTGAATAAGAAATGACCTTGAAACGTGATTTACAAACCCAAAAGAACAACTTTTTTATAATCGTCATTTGATTTCATTCTTGATGGTTAATTCCCTAACTCCTTAAAGACTGGGTGGTTTGCTAATTACTAATGTCCTAACCAGCCCTTCCGTGCATACCTGTCCTGGGGGACAACTCAGGAAAAGGAAGAGGAGTATATAGGTCACATGACGGTCTTGGAGTTTCTCACTAACGTCCAAAAGTAGGTCACGGTTAGCCATTTGGCAATAAAGTGGGCTATGGAGCTTTTCTGTTAGAGCGACACAGTATTGGGGGTTTGTTCTTACGTGGTCAGTGAAGGACTGTAAAACAATGCTTTATTTCAGTGTGTCCAACCTTTTGGCTTCTCTGGGCCACATTGAAAGAAGAAGAGTTGTCTTGGGCCACACATTAAATACGTGAACACTGACGAAAGCTGAGAACCTTGATTTGAGCTTGCTATGATTTGCTTCACTTAGACTGCTATTATGGTTTGAAACATTTTACTGACAAGTTGGTTTTTACCTTGAGGATGCATGTTTAACTCATTTCAATGAGCGGTTAAATCCACTAAAAATGCTAAATCTGTAAGCCAGTTTTTATCAATTTCTGGCACAACTTTGGTTTTGATATCATAAACGACTTGATAACATGTCATAAATCATAAAATCTTGTCAACATTCGGCCTCAACTTAGCATCTTACTTCTGAAAAGTAAATGATGTTACTGTAGTCAGTACCAGTGTTTCTAAGGAATTCCTGGAATTGGTGACGATTCAATTCCGCGACCCTTAGGAAATTTACAGTCTTCCTGACGACTGGCATTTTTAAAGCTTTTAAGCATACATTTTCTTGATGTACTATGCAATGATGCTTCATCAAACGTGAATTTGGGGTGGCAATTGCATCATCTTCTATCAACTGTAGAACTCCTCCTCTTTTACCTACCATGGCTGGGGTATCATCAGTAACCACCCAGATATGTTGACAATGGAAAAGGAAAATCACTTTAACATATCTTTTACTGCTTTGTATCAATCTCTTGATTTAGTTGTGTCTTTTAATGGCACTAAAGAAGCCGTTTCTTCAGTGACATTATATTCGTCATCAATACCTCTAATAAAAATGGCAAGCTGAGCCATATTTGTAGCATCAGTGCTACTGTCCATTGTTGAAACATAAAATTTAAAGTTAGTAGCTTTACTTTCCCAACTTCTTTTGATAAATTCTCTAGTTTCTTTAATTCACTTAGCTATGGTCTGGTGAGACAAACTAATTTTAGAAATATTCCCCACTTTTCTGGGACAATTTATATCTCCTATGGTTTCCCTACATTGCTTAATTCACCATCAGTAAATGGTTTGGATTTTTTTTGTGCCATTAAGTATGCTACATATAACTAGCTTTTACAATGGAATCCATCTGAGCTGGAACTTAAAAAAAAAATGTTCAGAAGACAGACTTTTTTAGTTCCACTATTTTGTCCTTATAACACAATTCTTCATATGCATCAAAACTGGCAGCATGTTTTTGCATACAATGCCTTTTCAAGTTATAGTCTTTGAAAACTTGCCTTACCATTTGCCTCAGCAAAAAAAGTAGTCATCTATCTACTTTTCATAGAAAAATCTTCCTTCATTTGTAATTTTTCTTTTGGGGGATTCTGTTTTCTTTTGAGATGGTGTAGAAGCCATGCTGGGATTAAAAAATGATAATAGATAAGGGACTACATCTACTTTTATCGTTAAAATTAATTGACCGGAAAATAGAAAGCAAGTTTTGGGTTCTTCTACATGTCACCTGCTGTTCGAAGGCAAGGTGGAGGGCTAATTTGCAAAGCGTGGTGGGCAGTTTGTGAAGCACCACTAATGTGGAAGTACTTTGATAATCCATGAAAAATGCCTGACTATTCTAAATAACATTAAGTGCCTAATGTTGCAATGGCACATTGAAATATTATTGATAATTGCTGCCTTACCAAGTCACCACTAGCACATGTAACGTCTGATGTTGTCATTCAACTGCACTTGTAAGATAACACGCTTGAAGCTGCACACCACTACAGCACTGACACCACATGTGTGCAGTGAGAGTGCAGTATGTTAATTTCATGTGATAAGAGAAATAGTGTTGTTGGCCAAGAAGAGCACAATCAAGTGCCACCAAAAAAAAAAAAAAAAAATCACTTAATGTTTTAAGCAAGTTTACAATTTTATTTCTGTCTTGGGTCACATCCATAGCTATCCTGAGCCATGGGTTGGACACCACTTGCTTTATCTCATCCGGTCACAGTCTATGCAGGGAAAACTCTCACTTCCTTCAGGAAATGAGGCAAAAATGTGGCCCAGTTCAACAGCAGCATATGGAACTTTCATCTGCCCTTTGATTCCTGGCTACCTTCTCTTTGCCTTTGTTACTGTTTCCGACGGCTAAGGGAGGCAGGAGTCCTGCTCTCGCAAGAGAACACACTGGCAGCTCAGGGTGGCAAAGTAGAGTCTCTCTGGTAGACACATAATCCCCAGAATCTCTGCAGAGAGCCTTCAAGATTCCATAGACTCCTAGAAAAGTTCTTCTCAAAATGCTACCCTCTGCTTCATGGTCTTGCCCTGGACAGCGGTCTCAACTTTAGTGCTTTGCCATCATTTGGTTCATTTCATGAGAATAAAACACAATTGTATTTTATTACTGCATTTCAGAAAAGCATATTGCAAAGTGTTTGTTACTAAGTGGAAACTGAGAAAAAAATGGGTATGTCTGTGTCACCGTGGGGGTTGTAGGATTAAATGTTTTTGAGAACTACTGAATTAAACCGGTTTCTACACTGTAGAACTTCTCAGGGCATTCAAAATGTTGTTCAGCATTATGAGTCTCCACATGAAAGGGGAGAGCTGGTGAGGCTTCTCAGATATAACTGGTTTGCCACAGATAGTCTTGTGGAACTGGAGATCCACAAACATACCATGGGAAAAACTACAGTGTTTTAGAGTTTGACCACTTAGTAACAATCCTTTCTCCAGCCTTTCAGTTTTGGACACAGCCACTTGGCAATAATTAGTATAAATCATTATTACATTGACTATTAGTTGATAGAAGAAAGAACACCTTCAGGCTGGATTTGTGTCTTTGTGCATTTTAATCTGTAAAAACCAGTAAGACGTGAGTTTGAATCTAGACAAATAAACGTGATCTTCTCTTTAATTTTAGGCATGAACATGCACCTCTTTATTTAGGAGGCTTTTGTCAGCCAATCCTAAACTCTGCTTTTTTCTTTTAATTTTTTATTTCCTATTGTGTGGTCTTCACTTCCACCAAAAGACACGCCTGCAATCTCTTTACCTTCTTTTCCTTAATCAGTTAGAGGTGTTATTATTACCACCCAAGCCTGTGATGTGAGCTGCTATTCTCATTTGGTCTCCATAGAGTTTAAAAAAATAAACTCTCCATAGAGTTTAAAAAAACAGTGACTTTTGCCAAATTAGGAATTTAGAATAGAGCATTTGGTATACCTACCATATGAAAGAAAAAGACTTTAAGCCACGACTTTATCTAGATAATGTGAAATTATTTTGAAAAATCAGAGGATGAACTATGGCAGCAGGAAGACCTGGGTGTGCGTGTCACCTATTTACTAAGTGACCCTAAGCGAATGACTGAACTAGTATCACTGAATGACTGAACTAGTATCAAGTCTCAGCTTCTGTATCTGTGAAATGGGGGGAAATAGGGCTATTTGGGGGATTCGCTGAGGCAAAGCACATATGGCAGGCATTCAAGGAAAGTATAATTTATTATTATTATCTTTGGTATTTTATTCTACAACCAAGTTTTAAATTGTATAACTCCACATAAACCACTGAGGAGAAATACACTTGAGATCTTTTGTATTACCCTACACGTGGCTTTGAGGATACCTTTTAATGTATTACCTTTGTAAGGTCTATTTGAATATTATGTCTAAGGGTTTCCAATGTCAGAGAAACTTTGGAGAATATCAGATAAGCCAGTGTCACCACCAACTATGTTGTGGCTCATTTTGGAGTCTATTCAAATATTGAAAAATATTGGTTTTTGAAGTAACAGATCAATTATCATCTCTACTCTCAAACTGATGCTCTGTGAGTAAACTTTTTTTCATTTTTAATTCATCATTTTTTAGAGACAGGGTCTCACTCTGACTCCCAGGCTAGAGTGCCCTGGCATGACCACAGTCAATGTATTTCACACTCCTAGGCTCAAGTGATCCTCTCACCACAGCCTCCTGAGAAGCGGGGTGTGTGCCACCGTGCCCTACTAATTTTTTTTTTTTTTTTCTTTCTTTCTTTTTGTTTTTTGTAGAGGTAGTGTCTCCCAGGCAGTTCACAGTTCCTGGCCTTGAGCGATCCTCCTGCCATGGCTTCCCACAGTTCTGGGATTACAGGTGTGACACACCATAGGAGGCTTACTGAGATAACATTAGCAGTTAATACTAAATAAGCCCTTTGAACATACTATTTATTTATTTATTTATTTATTTTTGAGGCAGAATCTTGCTTTGTTTCCCAGGCTAGAGTGTAGTGGTGTCATCATAGCTCACTGCAACCTCCAAATCCTTAGCTCAAGCAATCCTCCTGCCTCAGCCTCCTATGTCACTGGGACTACAGGTACACACTAGCACAGTTGGCTAATTTTTCTTTTTTTCACAGGACACAAGGGTCCCATTTTTGCCCAGACTAGTCTGGAACTCCTGGCTTCAAGGGATCCTCCTGCTTTGGCCTCCCAAAGTGCTGAGATAATAGGCCTGAGCCATCACTACCAGCCTCCATGAGTAAGCTTCAAATAGAGTTCTTAAACAATTTCTTTGTTATGGTCACATTCTAGTACACAAAATGTTTTGTACAGACTTGCTTTCTTTGTGATCACGGGAGCATGCTTAGCATGCATTTATTATGAAGGACTCAACCAGCCGCAATCTACTTCAACTACTGGAGAAAGGAAAGGTGAGGGATTCCAGGTGAGATAGGGACTAGGAAGGGGGCAGAAAACTCATGGGAATTATTTCTTTTCACAAAAGAATGAATAAAAGCTACACAAAATGGATCAATGACTATCACCCACTATTATAAATGAAGTAAGAATAAAACAGCTTTCTCCTAGGGGTTTGGAACACCGGATGTAGGGGTAGACAGACGGCTTGGAACACTGAGACCTCTGTCACTCTACTTGTGTGACCTTGAGCAATTTGCTTAACTTCTCTTAGCTTTCTTTTTCCTTATTTGGAAAATGGTGATAATTACAATAACCATGTCACAGTGCTGTTTGAGGAATTAATAGAGTATTAATTATTTTAATAGGATAGTATAATAGGATAAGAACTATCCTATTAATAAAAGGATATTAACAGGATAATACATAGCTGTATAAAAGCAGTTCTTTGTGAATAGCTGGCTCTATTACCACTACTTTCAGAGTATTGGGAATTATAGTGATTATCACCTCACTCAGTTTATTAAGGTTATACTTCAATAGTTATACTCAGTTTATTAAGGTTATACTTTAATAGTTATACTTAGTTAACTACTTTTTTCTGAAAATATCTTTCCTTTTGACTCTAATTTCAGTCACTTGGCTGAAACAATGGGTTTATGGATACAACCTATAACAAGAATACTCCCCAGTACAAACATCAACTTTTGAATGTCTTATTCTCTTTCCACAATAAATTTTGTCAATGCTCTTCTACAAGTCAGTGACAAACAAGTCAGTGACACTGGCAGAGAAGTGTGGTAGGGTGCAGAAATCCTGGGCTTTGAAGTCAGAGACTTTGGTCAGGACTGGCAAAGAAGATATGGCATTTGTGCCACAACTGTCCCTCTGATTCCTATGGCAGGCATCACTAATTGATCACAGCACTTCTCTTTTCTCTCAGAGCCTCAATAGAGTCTTATAATCTGTACTCCAGCACTGTAGGCAGCCAATCATTGGACAGGATTTGACATGATCATGTGGAACCCTCAAAATGCTTACATATTGATTTTACTACTTATGAATAGTGAGTTAACACAATTCAATACCACTCTACATTGATCATTTCTCTTCTTAGAAAGAGAATAAAACAGTAACTCACCTGACCTCATTTTACTGTCACGAAGACTATACAATACAAGCCCTAGCCTACTTCAAGGCTATGGACTGGTTTGACTGCCTTTTCCTATATTCCTAACTATATTCATTAATGGTGGCTTAATCCCAAGCACTAGGTAAACTGGTAAACTGATTACCTATATACTCGAGTATAAGCCGAGTTTTTTCAGCACAAAATTTGTGCTGAGTTCGGGTTTTTCAGCTCAAATTTTGTGCCGGAAAAAACTCAGCTTATACTCGAGTATATACGGTAACTTATTAGTTGCTAACCTTAAGTATTGTTGAAAAGAGATATTCTTAGATTAATGTAAATAATGATGAACAAGCACAACAATGCAAAAATTGCTAGGGAATCTGGGGATGGAGTTTAATTGGTATGGGTTGGTGAGGTCCACAGGGTTAAACATGACATAGTTGACCTCACAAATACATGGGAAAGCTTTAGAATTCTCCACCCACCCAATATTTCCTGCCTCAGATTTCATATTTTTCTTCTATGTAGAACTGAATATCAAGACATCCATACATAGATTTTCCTTCTTGTTCCTCACATGACTCTAGTGCACCACAACTTTCACACCATAAGAATTCTTTCTGTAGGGGGTTACATAACAATATAGGTACTTTGAGGGACTAGGGTTTCCCCTTTTCTTTTGACTGTCAGACCAAATTTTTGCATAAGATGCTAATACCTAGGCAGTGAGTTGTAAGGATCAAATGAGAATGTTTTTTGGCAAGCACCACACTCTATTAGCTATTTTTAATTTCCAGGTGAATAAGAAATCTGCAGGCATATGTTCTCAATCATCAGTTCCAGAGGGATGGAGAATTGGCTAACGCTTATTTCACTGAAACACAAGAAAGGGGGAACTTCTCCTTCCCCACCTTCTCCTTCCCACATGTAGAGGCCTCCCACAAGACCCTCACAACTCAGCAGCAAAGCCCCACCTCAGGTCACAGTCTGTGCCGCAGGGTTCAGTAATAGGTTCTGGCTGGGGCAGCCGATCACATCTTTGATCAGAAACGGTGAGCTGGTCAGATTCCCTGGTGCAAATAGGTTTTCGTTTCCGTTCCCCTAAGCAGGAAGGAAAAAAAAAAATTATTCAGGGAAAGTAACCTATTCTATAAACTATTTAGACTAGGTATTGGCCAAAATTTTCTCTAAAGAGCTAGACAGTAAATATTTTCAAGCTAAATAACCTCTGTTGCATCAACTCCGCCATTATGAGGCAAAACCAGCCACTTGTGGATAATACCTAAACAAATGTGCATGGCTATGTTCCAATAAAACTTTATTTATAAAAGTAAGCAGTAGGTTAGATTTGGCCCTGGGGCTGTTGTTTGCAAATCTCTAATTTAAATAAAAGGAAACAAGATAAATAATATATGATATGACTTCTAAAACCATGTCTCTAGAAAATTAAGGTGACAGTACTGATTTTGCTTGGTTTTATATTTGTACAAACCTCTTAGGATGAGAAAACCTACCATTTACTGAATCCCTTTAAAAATTCAACTTGCCAGCCAAGTATAACCAGATAGATTCAGACAAAGCAGATTATAGAATGCATGCAGATATAGAGGTTCATAGGTTGCAGACATTTGGCCGTTCTTTTAAAAATGAAAGAGATTTTTAAAATTTCTCAAATCCCCCAAACTCAAACTCAAAGCAGATACCTTGGCAGGGTTTGCTGCATGCTTGCCAAGGTCCGTGACTGTTCCAGTAAAACTGCTGAGGTTTATCTTCAATTGGAATATTGAAAGAATAGCGCACATCGGGGTTGTATAACTTTCCCACCGACAGAACCTGGAATGTACGGGCAGAATGGAGAGGATGTTTGTGGGCCTGGTAGTTCTAACTGGAAGAAAAAAAGGTGGTGGAAAAAAGAAAAGAAACATGGACAAGTTCTTACCTGAAGCAAAAGTTCTTGTTCAATGCGATCTGTGGAGTTGATTCTTTCCACAACGTTGTCGGATCCGCTGTACTCTATCACAGCATTCCCAACACGGATTTCCCTTTTGGACATTGTGACAACAAAGTCTCCATTTAGCAAGAATTCACCTTTGCTGCTTGATAAAGCTGTGAGAAAAGAAAGTTTATTAATCTGGCGCTAATGACCAGCTGTTTAAAACATGAAATAACACTTTTATAGGCAGGGGATCATAGTGCAAAGAACATGAACTTCTGAGCCAGACAGACATGGCTTCAAATCCTAGGTTTGCCACTTGCCACCTGTGTAGCATTTGGGCATCATTTTCCTTCTGTCAGTCTCCATTGATCTCTAAAATGGAAATAAGAACAACCATCCCTCATGGTATCTGTGAAAAACAAAATACAATGTAGGGTCCCAATTAGCATGGGGTTTGTTATACAAGACCCACAGTTACAGGATTGTAGATGAAAACAAAAGTGTAATGATTTGAAAGTATGTACTTATAAACTGAACACAGAATAAAACTGGTTCCCAGACAAATCTCTCTGTGTATTTTAGAATTAGTTGATCCTACTGAATCTTGGATACATTTTCTTTGTTTGACAGATGCTGAAATCTAAAAATACATGGTTAACAGAATGTTCAACTGTCACCTTTTCAGTAAGGGTCACTATAATAGTCAATCTCAAACATGGCCCCAAGGACCTTTGCTTTCTCATATTCATACTTTGTATCATCCCCTCCCACAATGAATAGGAATTACTGAGTAATCACCACCAGAGTGCAGAAATGATAAAGTGTAATTTGGGCAAGATCAAAGGCATTGTGGCTCTGCCTTGTTCTTCCTTGGATTTCTGACTTTGGGAGGAGGCAGCTGCCATGTTGGGAGGACATTCAAGGGGCCCATGGAGAAGCCACCTACAAACATCAGTGAAGAACTGAAGTCTCTTGAGGAAAGCTCCAAGTTGTCTGGGATGTGAATCCTTCAGTCCCCAGTCAAGCCTTCAGATAACACCACAGCCCCACCTGCTATCTTGACTACAACATGACAGGTAGTACCAGAAACCAGCAATTCCCAGCTGTGCTGCTGCTAATTTCCTGACATAAGAAACTGACATTATATATTTACTACTCTAAGCTGCTATGTCTTGAGATAGCTTGTTACATAGTAAAAGATAAATACATCTCTCCAGACCCTTATCTTTCTTATTGTTTGGGACTCATTGAGGGTACAAAGAATTAGGTTACACTGATTGGATCTGTTAAAGTCCCTCTTGTAATTGTGTCCCACCCTTGAAGGATGTGCCATATATAGTGACCCACTGTCCTCTTCCCTCCACTCCTCTCCCCACTTGCTCATTCCCCTACCTCCCCTTGTATTAGCTCATCTACTGCCTCCAGATTAGAATTGAGTGCATTGAACAAAGACAATGGTTAGACGCCACAAAGTAGGTGCAATGCCTTAACTGTATTGAGTGTGGCCAGCACACAGAGGGGTTAGCACTCCCCTCTTCCATTCTTGTCAAGGTGTCATACAACACTCAGACCATTCTTTCTAAAACTCCTACCACCTCCCACTGCCAGCACAGATTTCATGTTTTTTTTTTTTTTTAATCCCTTTTCCCACTTTAATTTTTCTTAATGGCATTTTGTTCATGATCTCTCCCCAAACAAGAATGTAAGCCCCATAAGGGCAAGAAGGTTGAGGTTGTTTTATTTGTAAATATACCCTAGTTTCTGAAACAGTATATGGCAGGTGCTCTGGATACTGCCAAAAATGAAAAAAAAAAAAAAAAAAAAAAATCAATGATGTTGAAAAAGTAACGTTGGTGAACTGTTTGAATCAAGTGACAAAATATGGCCAAATGAGGACTTGACAAGAGTTAGCCCAGCTATGGAATCTAAAATGGTCAAACTCATAGAAACAGAGTACGATAGTGGTTGCCAGGGGCTGGACTGAAGGAGAATGGGGAGATATTGTTCAAAGGATACAAAGTTTCAGTTATGCAAGATGAATGCACTCTGGAGGTTTTAATGTAAGGCAATGTGACTAGTTAACCATACTATAATGCATACTTGAAATTCTTAGAGGGTAGGTCTTACATGATCTCACCACCAGTGTGTGCGTGCACGCACACACACATACATTTTAAAAGAAGAATGGAGGGAAGGAAGGAAGGAAAGAAGGAAGGAAAAAACCAAAAGAAAATGGTAATTAAGTTCAGTGATAGATATGTTAGCCTGATTTGGGTGATTATTTCACAATGTATAGGAATATCAAATATCAAGTTGAACACCTTAAATACACACGATCTTTATTTGTCATCTGTATTATAATAAAGCTGAAAAAAAGAAGAAAAGAAAATTGATAACGAGGATGATAAAACAGCTGCTTCAGAAAGAATAATTTACTTATCAAAGGGCCAAGAGAGATTCTCAGTAAAGTTAATGAACCCTGTGAAGTCTTTTCTAAAATTGACTCCCTTTCAGATTTTACTATTAAGTCCAAACTTCATACTCGGCAATTGTATGACTTGATATGAAAAACTTCTGCAAAAATATTTATCAATTGCTTTATTCTTTATAAAACGCGGGCATGGTTGAAGTGAAAATACAATTTTTTGACTCTAAAATCAAATAACTTTATCTTCCTACAATTTCTCATGATAAAATCCCAATGCTATCTTTTCCCCTTAATAAGTATTTATTACAATATTTTGGTGTCATTTTAAGTACAGCCTTACCCCGTTACCACTGCTCCTTAAATAATGAGTCCTCCTGAGTACCCACACAAACCAGGTACTCAATAATAAATCAGAGCCATTCAACATTTGGGCCCTAAACAAAACATTAGAAAAAGGTTCCCTTATCTTTTGTAATTTGTGCACATTAGCAAATCTCAGCAGTGAGGAAAACCTTGACAGGTACTTAGGTGAATAAAGGTAACATTCCAGACACCAATGTCAATCAGTTGGTACTGGCTGCCTGAGAAATCACATAGAGCAGAATTCACAAGCAGCATCACGTCCCAGCATCATATTAAAAATCCCTGTCTTGGTCATGGAACGAGGAGTGATCAATTCATCTCAGGCAAGTGCCAGATCCTAACTCATCTTTCTCTGATGCTGGGGCTGTCCATTCACCACTCAGGTGAGGAGTGATGGGTATGTAGAAGGGATTTAGGTTAAGTAGTGCGTCCTGACGGGGACAGGAAAGAGGGCTGAGATGAACCTCTGAGTGTTCTTTGTGGTTCACTAACAGTGGGATCTTCATTTTCTTGGACACAGAAATCTCACAGTTTATGCAGTTGGACACTTTACTGATGCCAGGATCTCTCCCAGGACCAGGGATTAACTGCATTGAATTCTGTTCCCAATGCAGCATTTCATTGACCAGAATTTCCACCCATAGGAACACCATTTAGCCCCAAGGGAGGAACGAGAGGCCTTCACTTGAAATAGTTGGGAAGAACACAGGAACACAGAAAAAACCAGGGTTAGCTTTTAAAACGATAAAGACTGTCTAACTTCTTGGCTCTATATCCTTTGATAGTCCCTACTCCCTATGAAACATAGTTCAAACTCCTTACATAACCTTGCTATAACTTTACAGATCTTATCCTCATTTACCATTCTAGTCTCACCACTCACTCCTACCAACAAACCTATATTTTCAGACCTATACACCTCCAGGTCAGTCATTTCCTTTTTTCTACATGGAAGCAGTTAAGTGAAGTGGTTAAGACTGTCACATCTGGAGGCAGACCCATAAGAATTATAATTCTTCCCATTCTCTGTTTGCGTAACCTTAGATAGGTAACTTAAGCTCTCTAAGCCTCAGTTGCCTTCTCTGTACAATGGGTTGTCTATAGGATTGTTAGGTGGATTACATAAGACCGTACACTGAGGTTTTAGCTCTCGGCAGACCACAATGCCTGCATAAATACTGTCCCCTTGTCACATCTCTGAGGCAGGGTCTTTTACACTACGTAGATAGCTAATTCATGGATGAGAAAAGTGTGACTCAGAGATTCTTAATTTACCAAGGCCACATGGTTTCTAATCAAGGAAATCTATTTCAGGAGTCTGTTAACCACAAACATTTTCCAAGAAGGGAGTCAGCAAATGTTTGTTAGATTAGTGAATGAATTTGAGCACTTTCTCTTGAATTTAAATGGAAATAAAATATGCTTAGGTTACAGATCCTTAAAAATTCAAATTGTTCGGGCTGCACCTGTGGCTCAAAGGGGTAGGGCGCCGGCCCCAAATGCCAGAGGTGGCGGGTTCAAACCCAGCCCTGGCCAAAAACTGCAAAAAAATAAATAAATAAATAAATAAAATAAAAATTCAAATTGTTCAATTTGCTAGACTGCATGAACCCTTCAGCAAAGCAACCATTTAAAAATTGATTTTCGTAAGCCCAAGAAAGATCCTTAGTAAGGTGCTCTATGGATGATGGTGAAAGAATGCATGCTGGATGGACGCTGACGCTCGGGGAGGACAGAGCGCTCCCAGCCAAACGGCTTTTCTCTATCTGTGTGAGCTCCAACAACCTCGTCTGGCCTGCAGCTCCTGTAGCATGAGGCCCACTGGCCATGCCAGATGCAGGAGTTTCAGTGGGTCACTGATTGGAACCAAGGTCGTTTCTGTAGCACCTGCGGCATCCTAAGGCTGACATCCCATGCGGGTCACTCACGTGGTGACAGCATGATGTGCTGTCAACAAAATCACCCAATTCTTTCAAGTGAAGTTGCATACTAGCTACCCAGCTGATGTTTCACTAAAAAGAGGGAAATGAAATGTCACATGCCAATTCTGTAAATGAAGTGATAATCTAGGTTGATTATATACAAAGAGTGATGGGCTATTCTAGGTTAATTGGGGGGCAGTCTTTTCCAATATCCCCAGGGTTCCTCTCACGCTTATGCTGATTTAGGGCATTTTACCCTTCACTGCATGTTCTTTATTCCAGTCAACAGCCAGGAGGGAATGGGATAGGAGCTCAAATGATAGAAGAGTCCTCTTATGATCTGCTCTCATAAAGGTCCCAGATATCCTTAAAATCATCAGATAAAGAGAAATTCCTGCTTTATCTTACACCAAATCTATTCCTGCCTTCCCACTGCTGCAATTAATCAAGAGCTAAGTGTGCTGGAGGCAGATAAGTGCGACAGAAATGGCTACTTTTTCTTCCAAAGAGATACGAACGCGGTGGCCCCGGGTACAAGTTGGCTTAAACTCAACAGGAGGGAAGGGTCCATGTGAAAGGATGACCTTTGACAGAGAGCCTTTCTGCTTCGGTACCTTGTGAAACAAATAGTTTCCTGAAAACAACCGTCTAATGCCCAACCTCCCACTAATGCGATTAGGGGAGCTAATTTCCTGGGTTGGTTTCCCTCCCATTGCACCCATCAGAACCGGGCTGCTACAAAGGCCCTCTCTCCTGGAAATCGCTCCCTCACCAAAACATGCAGGAGAGTACGGCTTGACTGATGATTCAAAGAACATGGAGGGAGAAGGATGAAGATCGCTTAGCAACGGAATGGCTATGATTCCTGTAGACACAGCATGGGTTGGAAAACCTGGGGCATTTGCCGCAATCTTCCTGCAAGCCAGGAGTAAACACTTACATACCCTGGACTTGATGACAACATCAAATTCTTCCTAACTTGTTAAGCAACCACCCTGAGTTTCAAAGGCTCTGAGGTCCTGACTTTCACACTCAGTGGCCTGTGACTGGCAATCTATGCTTACACACTTTTCATTTGCTTCCAGAGACACGTTCTTATGCCAACAGGTGACTTTCCCATAATACTCCCTTGAAGAGCCCTGAGTGGCTCAGACTGCCTGTCTCAGATGACAAATCTTCTTTAATTTTGTTTTCATTTTTTTTTTTACAAGGAGATTAAGAAACCTCCAGTGAGAAACAGAAGGTTATCACGAGATCCACCCTGAATTCAGGCACCTGATGTGGGCTGATTAAGTTGAACGGAATGGAGGCCACTACTTGGAGGAGATTATTTTTCCAAGGAGGAAAAAGATAGAAGAGAATTCTTCTCCCTTTCGAGGAGAAGAAAGGAGCAACTCAATGCGGTTTTCAGCACTCAAGAAATTGATTTATAAAGGAGGTTATAATGCAGTGCAGCTTGAGTCAGTTAGGAAGTAGAAAGGACAAAGAAGTCACATGCTCAATTATATAACCAAGCACACGAAGAAAAATGCACATTTTGCACAGTGGTGGAATGAGAAATGCTGGATTCCCCCAAAATAATTTGAACACCATCTCTAAGAACTACATTAATTGTCTTATAATGTCAACACTCCTTTGAATGTTTAGGGTGGCAAATAGCCAGTGCTGCCATTTAGTAATTAATTCCAAGTAAGACCTTAGGGGCCTTTAAAAGTGCGGATGAATCTGTATTTCCAAGGTAGGTACTCAGTAAAGGGCACATGAGCAAGGCTTCTCAATGATTCAGCGTTTACTTCAGCCCTGTCATGTGTAGGCTGTGTATCAAGAGCTGAAGATGTAAAGATGGGCACCTGTCCTTACAACGCTAGCAGGCTTATGGATAAATATGGAACAAGTCTCATCTCAGTTGATGGCAACTCCAACCCGGCCATCATTGCTCAGGTCACAACCCTGCCGTTTTTGACTCTGCTTGATTTTTACACATCTTTGACTCCTGTCCATCTCTCACCCACCATATTCAGCCCACCAGCACATCTCGATGGCTCTGACGTCTAAAGACATGGAGAATCTGACCACACACTGACTGCCACCTCCACTGCCGAGCCACCCGCATCTCTCTCCTGGATTACTGTGATAGCTGCCTAATCAGTGTCACTGCTTCTGCCCTGCACCCTTTCCACACCTTCTCTTCTCTCAACATCCCAGCCAGAATGCACCTTTACAAACACAGACGCAATTGTGTCACGTTACTCTTCAGCTTGGTCTCTCTCAGAGTCCAAGCCAAAGTCCTTCCAATTGTAATGTGAGTATGGCCCTCCAGACCTAGTTCTGTTACTACTCACCCTCCCTTAGGCCTGTTCTCTGTGCTCACTCAGCAATACCCACACTGGCTTCCCTTTGTTGTGACAACAATCCAGACATGCTTTTACTTCAAGTGCTCTGCAATGGCTATTCCCTCTACCTGGAATGCTCCTTTCCCAGATAGCCTGGTATCTCTCTTCATGGTTCAAACATCACCAACTCCACTGTCCCCTCCCCACCCTTGGTATCCCAATTTCCTTTATGCCACTCTGATGTATAATAGCACAAGTAATCTTTTTTTTTAGAGACAGAGGCTCATGTTGTTGCCCTTGGTAGCAACCTCCAGCTCTTGGGCTTAGGCGATTCTCTTGCCTCAGCCTCCCAAGTAGCTGGGACTACAGGTGTCCGCCACAATGCCCGGCTATTTTTTTGTTGCAGTTTGGTCGGGGCTGGGTTCGAACCCGCCACCCTTGGTATACGGGGCCTGCGTCCTACACACTGAGCCACAGGCACTGCCCTATAAGTAATCTTTTAATAGTATAGATTTTGCTTATGTATGGTTAGTGTTCACTATCTGTCTCTTCCCCACCACCAAGTAAACTCCAAGAAGATGGAAATTTGTATTATTCTTTTGGTCTTTTTTCTTCATTGCACCCAGAACAGTGCCTGGCTTGCAATAAATAAGTGAATGAATGAATGGAGATAAATAACAAAAAAATGCTGTAACAGGGTCATGTATAAATATTATACTTAACTACCATGCCTGACTAACGGGTCACTGGCTATCTATGCAAGATTTCATGTAGACATTTCAAAATACAGATATGGGCCCTAATTTGATTAAAAAATATTCATTTCCTGGCTTAATATGCCCAGATGTTTGGATTAACCCTCTATAGAAGCTGTATTCAGGTAGATAAATAAAGTTCTCTCCTGGACATTGTAAGAGACAAAATACAATGGAACCTCCATAGATGACCAGCTCCTTAAGTTGATCTAACTTTCATAGACCAGATATGCAGCACATGTAGGTACCACTACAACAGATCTATTTTCTTTTTTCTTTCTTTCTTTCTTTTTTTGAGACACAGTCTTACTTTGTTGCCCTAGGTAGAGTGCCATGGCGTCACAGCTCACAGCAACCTCAAACTCTAGGGCCTAAGCAATTATCTTGCCTCAACCTCCCAAGTAGCTGGGACTACAGGTGTCCACCACAATGCCCGGCTATTTTTTTTGTTGTTGTTGTTATTGTTGTCAATGTTGTTTAGCAGGCCTGGGCCAGGTTCCAACCCACCAGCCCCAGTGCATGTGGCTGGCGCCCTAACCTCTGAGCTACGGGCACCAAGCCTAGACCTACTTTCTTATGTTGACCACCTCCCTATGTTGACCTGTCTGTTACAGTCTTTTGGGTGGTCAACTTACATTGGTTCTACTGTACATTCACTTCTTTTAAAAACGGCTGTCCAGAAAGACTGCCCTGATTTCTTCTAGATATGAGTGCAAACCACACTGCTCTTCAAGGCTGGGAGGAGTCCCAGTGTACAAGGCAGCCAGCTGAGTCCCTTTCACTCATGATTCTACTCCCCAGGTCTTTCTTTCAAATGCCAGTTGGGCAAATTTCATAATCACTTGTGGCAGTTTACAAAATAATGAATTGAAGTGGGATTGGACCGAGTAAACTAACACAGGGTCATTAGTATGTGGTGGTTTAAATACAAGGAAAAGATGTGAATTAATAATGTGTCCATGCTCAGTGAGTGAGGGAAGGACGAAGATTCTGTAAAGAACAAAGTGGCCATTCTATTAAAAGACTTGAGAAAAACACGTACCACTCTAGAACCTTTGGGAATGAAATACTAAGTAAGTCTACCAACGGTCTGCTATTGATAACCTAAAACTTAAGTCAAGTAATGCCCCTAATAAAGCATTTGTAAGCCAGTTACCCACAGGACATATTTTTTAAAGGACTCCACGTGAGAATGATTTTATGCTAACCTTAGATGGTAAACGCTTGCAAAATCTGACTTGGGGCCTTTGTATTTCGTTGGATCCAGAGTAAATCCCTTGACAGGAAACAGTGCAAAATACACAACCCTTATATCAATACTGTGATGATGTATGAAGGAGAGGAGAAATAAAATCATGAATTTCAAGATTAACATCTTTTGTGAAATCCATGACTCTGGAAAGGTCTCTTTCTCTGGAGTAGCAGAAGCAGCATCTACCAGCTGCTCCAGAGAAATAAAATCCCAGCAAGGGCAGGGGGCATCCCATCTCACCTAAGTAATTGTCATCCTCTGATTTCCCTGAGAAACTGTGCTGCCGCACATCAATATTGGTAGCACCAGCTGGAATTCGGACCACAGTATTATAGCCTGGAAAAAATTTAGCAGAAATTCAGTATTCCACAGAATGGTTCAATTCCTTTAAATATGGAATAAAAGGTGGGCAACAAAGGAATATACTATAATTCTCACATAATTCTGCTAGGTGCCTTAGAGTCAGGCTGATGATGTACCATACCACGATTAATTTCATGCTTGACATTAATACTTCTATGTATTACGTGTGGTTAACAATTTTCAAACTTTGACCATTTCCCTTCTCACGGTTCTTAGAAACAAATTCTTACCATAATGTACTGTGTTAAATGTTCCTGCCACTGTTTTGCATGAAGAATTATCGCCACCACAAACCCCACATTTATCTCTCCGGGCTTTTGAGTTTAAAACATGATCGCATCCAGCTTGCTTTTAAAAAGAAAACATTTGAAATAAACAGTAAGTATTATAGTGATTACAAAATGGCAATTTATGTGTTTCTTTGAATAATCTGCATTCGGATGACAAGAATGAGAAGTCCCCTTTAAACCTGCAAGGATCTTGAACTCAAATTATATATAGTCATGCTATTTAAAAGGCGGTCCTTGGGCCAGCAACCATGGGCATAGCCATGGGCATCCTCGATGCCATTAGGAATGTAGAACCTCAGGCCCACCCAGTTCTACAGAGTTAGCATTTTAAAAGGATTCCCCAGCTATTGCATCTACAAATTCATGTTTGAGAAGCACTTGTCTATGAATAAGCAGAGGAAATGAAAAAATCCCTTAGAAATAAAAAAGGGGGTATGGTAAGACCTGTATCTAATTAAGGTGCTCATACCTCATCTTAAGAGCACAACCGCTGCCCACTGTAGGCTATTGCTGCCATGTAGAAATAGGAGCCCAGTGTGGACATTTTCCAATTTTTGAAGTGGAGCTGGAAAATTTGATTTCTTGTGAAATCCCCTATGTTTAAATATGGGCTGTGAAGGCAGGTCAAAGCATGACTGCAGATAGCCAGCCAGCTTAAGGCCTGAGGCTCCAGCATATGGATTCCTGAATTTCCTCACACATTAACATAATGCAGCAATGTACATTAAGCTCCGAAAAGGACACCAGAAATGACCAGAATAACAGAGTTCACACTCCTGTCCATTCTCTTCCTTTATGTGAGCTAATCTTTGAGGATAAATTCAACATGGTGCCATGGAATGGACTGACAAGGAAATCCACACTGTTGCTCTGAGTTGGGAAGCATGTGATGCTCTTAGGGGCTCTTTTGATCAAATCCTACCAACCAGGAACTCCAATTTGCCTTTGGATCATATGCAGGAAAATGAATACATCATCTCAGAGCCCAGTTGGATCAGGAATGACTTTTGACTGGCAAGAAAAGTGAAATGGTATCAAGCCCTTCTGGTGCTTTGCCATTTGAAGAGATTCTCAATTTCCCATTCAAGAATAATTAATGAGTATGTCATAAGTAGAAGCACTATGGTTAAAATTACAAAGAAGAATCTGAATGAGGCCAGCTCTTCCTGGAGCACAGCTATTCAATCCAGAAGACCTGCCCTCGGGAAGCATTTACTTAAGCAATGAGTTCAAGGTAAAGAAGAGCAAGTGTGTAACTTGTTACAATAAATATTTAAAGGGAGATTTGTGTGGACTATCCACAGAGGCCAGGAAAACCTAGGGCAGTGGGTTCCCAAACTTTGGCACACTACGCATCAAAATAAGGTGATGCTGATGCTGGCCCAAGGACCATACTTTGAGAAGCACTGCCCTGGAGACAGTGCACAGATAACAGTAATGGCTGTTCTATCATGGAAGCCACAAATCACAGCACGGCAGTAGGATAACACGATAAAGAAAACACCATCTGAGACTTACTCGGCAAAGGCCCTGGACACAGATATCATTAGTGTCCTGGCCACACGGGGTTCCATCTACCACTCTGTCTCGGAGCTGATAGTAGGCTGTATTCCCTGCCACTCTGCAGAACAACTTGCAACGGTCCTTCATCAAAACTAGAGAGGAGAAACAGGATGCAAGGTGACTTCTGTGCCTGGCCCCAAGACCAGCCTGCCAACAGCAGGCACCTACCCAGACGGACTTACTTCCACTGTACTTAGGGACCCAGCGCACGTTGGGAAGCAGCCCATTGATGTTAAAATGCTTTCCGTCAAAGTGGGCACACTGTTCATCTCGGAAGTCTCGCTTCTGCTTGAGACATGGCTCCGTGTTGCAGGACTTAAATTTCATTCTACGCCCTACACAGTATTTTCCACCATTTTTTGGCCTGAGAAAAATATAAAGAACACACGTTGTATTATTGTATTTCTCACACATCTTCCCTCATTCCTGATATTTGTATAATGTGATGTAGCTATCTTGTATGGCTGTTTATTGATTAACTGACTGATTAACTGATGAACTGCAGAGAATGGGGTTGTGTGTGTGGGGGGGTTCCCTATGTTGTCCAGTCTGGTCTTGAACTCCTGACTTGGCCTTGGCCAAGTAAACTTCCTGCCTTGGCCTCCCAAAGTGCTGGGATTATGGGCATGAGCTTGCTGCATTCAACACTAAGGCTGTTTTGAGGATAAAATGGTAGGGAATGTAGCTTAAAGTATGAAATACAAAGCCTGAATTTCCCGGAGCGTTTTTTGTCCCTTTTCTTCAAAAGATTCACAGCCCTTGTATTTTGAAAACATAAAAGGTGAAAGGTACCTGTGAGCAGTTAGAACACTCCCTGTCTACCTCTGAACCTTGAATTACCATGGTAGACCAGCCTAAACTTGAGCCTTCCACCTCCATTCATTCTGTCCCTCCCCACCCTCTCTGTTGGCAACCATTGTTTTTGTTTATTTTGTTTCATAGATAAAATGTAATAAAGGAAATGTGCCCATATTTGAATAAAGAGAAGTGGGAAAGAACATACTGGTTTCATTATCTTTTGTGTGACAGGAGTATGGAATATGCTTTGCAAAGCATCATGGTGCAAATTTAATCTCGGCATGCAACCCTGTACATGTATTTTCCAGATGTGATCCAGAAAATAAATTATACAATACATCTATCAGCAGTCAGCAGCTTGTCAAGTTCATCATGGAAATGGGAAGATCACAGAATCATAGGAAGTCAAGGCTCACCTACCCAGGGCTAGAACAGCTTGGATTTCACAGCAACCCTGGGATACCCATGAGACTGAAAGAAAAATTTTCACCTTTTTTCATTACAATGAATCTTGCAGAATAATTCTGACTACAAAAAGTGGAGTTTTTTCTTCTTCAAACAGGGGTTTTGATGAATGAGAAATACATCCATGGCCATAAAATACAGAATACAAGGTAAAAAGAATTCTGGAGTCAAATCTGGGTTCTCTTCTTGCCCTATGCTAATGTCCCTAGGCTTCTATTTTCCCCTTCTCTAAAATGCATGCCCACAGTAGATGCTGGAAAATGTTAGCTGCTGTGTTATTACATGACAGCAGTACCCAGTCTAATCTGATCTGATCCAGCAATTGATCTGAGCACCACCTACGAACACTGGGAGGCCTGGACTCAGTACCCAGGTCTCAGGAAGGCCCACCTAGGGAAGACTGTCCTGTTGTTGTTATAAATGTCCTTTCCAGATCAAAGATTGGAGAGTAAAGTGAGAGCACTGGCTTTGCCATTACAAGCTGGGTGCTCTGTGTAAGCTACCTGGTTTCCCTGGGCTCCGTCCTTCACATTTCACATGATGATGATGACACTGAAAGGCTTGCTGGGAATCTGAGGGGCGTAGCAAGGAGTCTGAGAAATGTTTACCATTATTTATCACAAAGAAGACTGTATGGAGGGATGCAAAATGCCACTTTAACACAGTGTCTCCATTGGATGGTTTCCCCATTAAGCCCAATTAAGCTTGTATGCTTTGAATCTGGACCGTGAACTCAACTTGCTAAAGCTCTTTCATGTCCTGCCCTGGGGTAGGGCAGATGAGGTACTTTTACACCAAGTGACAGGAAGTTCAGAGAAGTACTCTGCCCTAGGTCTAGCAGCTAATAAAAGAGCAGAGTCAGGCCAAAGTTCCCCACATTCTTGCCCCACTGCTACAGTATCCTTGTGCTGTGGTCCAGAGTCTTTCCCTTTTTAGTGGCATTTAGAGATGTAGACTTGGTTTCCTGGATACCAAGCCCTTTTCTCAGTACGAAGGCACCCCAGTCCCATGCATAAAACATTACAGATTACACATAAATAATAGATCTGGCCTGTACACTTGCTCAGGTGAAACTTGTTTTAAATGTGCTACAAGGAAGATCCCCCATTCAATTTTTCCTCAGGTTGAAATTATTGTTACAGAATCTTTTTAGATGTCTCAACTGACAATGGATGGATCATTTATTTATTGCCTGAAAGTAACTCATATTTCTTTCCCTTTGAAAAAAAAATTAAAGTTGATTTTATTTTCACCCTCTTATGTAACAAGCCTTAGCTGATTCTTGAAATGTATTAAATGCAGTTGTTCTTTGGACTGCAAATAGTTATTACTTGTAGGTGGCTTCCCTTCAGATGGCAACAGTTTCTACCTTGGCCTGCTTTGACCCCTATAACATGGCAAATTGTATTTTGTGATTTATTTTTTATAAAAAACATTTTTTCATAAATACCACATTAAAAAAAATACTACATAAGAGAGGGAGTACTGCCAGGGCTTATAAATGCAGACTCTGGAAACAGAAGGTTTGAATTCCAGCCTCACCTTTTAATAATGGCACAATCTTAGGTAAATTGCTTAACCTCTCTAAGCCTCAGGTTCCACATTTGTAAAAGGAAGA
This sequence comes from Loris lydekkerianus, assembly GCA_963574355.1. Classification (NCBI taxonomy): domain Eukaryota; kingdom Metazoa; phylum Chordata; class Mammalia; order Primates; family Lorisidae; genus Loris; species Loris lydekkerianus. The sequence continues at coordinate 21,403 of CAUYPK010088202.1, read as the reverse complement.
TGATATTAATACCTACTTCATAGGGCTGTGGTGAGGATTAACTAAGTTAATACAATAAAAGCATTTAAACAAGCCCTGGCACACAGTAAGTGTTCAATAAGTGTTCAGCTAGTACAAGGTTCTAGTAAAACACAGCCTCCCTAGCCAAATTTAACCACAGCCTGTTTTTGCATGGCTTGTGAGCTAAGAATGATTTTTACATTTTAAGATAATAGAAAACAAATTTAAAAAAGAAGAATATTTCATGACACATGAGAACTACATGAAATTCAAATTTCAGTATCTATAAATAAAGTTTTATTAGAACATAAGCCACGTTGACTATGTATGTTTCTCCCTATATTGGCAAGTATTGAGTAGCTATAATAGAGACCATATAAACTACAAAGCCTAAGGTATTTACTATCTGGCCCTTACAAAAAAAAAAAGTGTGCTGATCCGATTTTTGTCACTGACTGTGCACAGCAGCTTGTGAGGTAGGTAATAGCATCCTAGTTTTATAAACTAGGGAAATATGTTCAGAAATGCTAAGTAACATGGCAAGGGCACAACCGGTCAAGTGAGAGGTGCTGGCTGGAAAGCCAGTCCAGCTCTCTCTGACCCTAAGCTCATGAGTCAGCCTCTTACAGCCTACCACTTCTTAGACAGGACTCTTCCTATATCAAAATTTGGCCTGTGACTTGATTTATTTTTACGCAAAGGCAGATTATAGTTTCTTTCTTAATTATCAATATGACTTAAACAAATGTGAATTTGTCCTTTTGAATTATATGCTATTTCTTCCCTCCTAAATAATGTGATTTCTGCCTGGTACTGTGTACCAGGAAAAGCTTTAGCAAACTGAATTCTCCTTTTAGCATGGAAAATTTAAGAATTTAGCTGGATAGGAGTATTTTGTCCATGTAAGCAAATATTAAAACTTATAGGAGATATGGTTTTAAAAATAATATTAGCCACATTTTCTAACTGTTAAAACCCTTTTAAAACAGTGCATGTCAAATTCGGATGGAAGGGATTTAGGAAAAATGCTAGATTAATTATTGTCTTACACAGCCAAGTCAGATTTTTCTTTCAAGCACATTATACAACCATGATCATTAATACACAGAAAGGAAATGTGGGATGAGGCATGACCAAAACTATGAAAGAAGTTTTGGAAAGATCTTCACAGGTACATTTTGCCTCAAGGAAAAAGCTGAACATTATTCTACAAATGAATAGTAGAATGGAAATCTCATCTTGTATGTTTATTTACGATGAACAAGGGTAGGCAAATTTAAGGGTGGCACAAGAAATTTCAAATGACACAACAAGCAGCCCCAAAAGGTAGTATGCGTCCTACCCTCGAGGTTTTTAAGAAGGTGGCTGACAGACACTTGTGGAGAGTGCTAAAAGGCTATCAGAAGACTAGAGGGTATAGGGTAGGAAGCTGTATCAGAACATCTTCAAAGATCCTTGCAAATGGGGCAGTGTATGGGTTGATTCTTTTTTTTTTTCTGAGACAGAGTCTCAAGCTGTCACCCTGAGTAGAAAGCCATGGCGTCATAGCTCATAGCAACTTCCAACTCTTGGGCTCAAGTGATCCTCTTGCCTCAGTTTTAGTAGAGACAGGATCTCTCTTTTTGCTCAGGTTGGTCACGAACCCGTGACCTCAAGCAATCTATCTATCTCGGCTTCCCAGAGTGCTAGGATTACAGGCGTAGGCTACTGTGCCAGCTCGGTTCGTTTATTCATTCATTCGTCAGTTAACGGCTCTTCCCCAGTAACCATTTCTCAATATTGCATAACAAATTCATCTGAATTGAGTGCTTCTAAAAAACTGTGGTTTTGGTGGGGGTGAGGATGGGGATTAAATAGACATATGCTTTGGATATCCTTTTTATGTAAGACTTCATAAGCAGTTGCCATGGTGAAAGCCTAAATGAGAAAAATCTAGTTCAAAATCTTCTCATTTTCTCAAATCTATGAAGATTATTATTTTTTTAATTTACCCTATCAGCTAATTTAAAAGCAAAAGAGAAATATCAGGGGGGAAAAAGTTCTGCCTTTCCTGAAGAATTGGTATGATTTATTTTTTTTAATTCTGACAGACTGTTAGAATTCTATAAACTATGTTGTTTCAGCTACCAGGAAGCTCACAGCCAAATTTCAAGCACAAAACAACAAGTAAAGGACCCAAAGGTCTAATAATGTATCTTCTAGTTCTAAAGCTTGGTCTTGTTTTTCATACTGTAAATTATGCTTCTGGTGGTACTAATTCTACCTTTTATTTATTTTATCTTAATTTTTTTGAGCCAGAGTCTTGTTTTGTCACCTGGGTAAAGTGCAGTGGTATCATCATAGCTCACAGCAACCTCAAACTTCTGGGCTCAAGCAGTCTTCCTACCTTAGCCATCCAAGGAGCTGGGACTACAGGCACCTACCATGTCCAGCTAATTTTTCTACTTTTAGTAGTGATGGGGTCTTGCTTTTGCTCAGGTTGGTCTTGAACTCCTGAGCTCAAGTGATCCTCCCACCTGGGCCTCCCAGAGTGCCAGGATTACAGATGTGGGCCACTGTGCCCTGCTGGTGGTCCTAATTTTAAATTGTACTCTTTTGCATGTTTCTTATAGGTCACATGACAATATAATTAATTATCCAATCAAAGATCCTTTCAGAATGAAAATGAGGGCTATGAACAACTTCTCCAAGGCAACAGGTATAAATTGGTACTGTCTTGCAAACCAGGATGCATAATCATCGTAGGACATGAATCAAAATTGAGATTTAAAAAATTAAAATAGCATTTCAAGACAAAATATTAGGACCCCACCTGTAACACCAAATGCCAGCTGAGATCAAAAAAGTTTTTGACCGAAATTAGAAAGCATATGGTCTCTACGACTTGCTCATCGAGTACTGCATAATCCCATGTACAAGGCGACTTCTCATCTTTTTTGGCTTTTATGCCTTTTCAGAGGGAGAAAAAAGCCCTAAGAATATAGCACAAAGCATCTGAATGCTAAATAAATACATTCTTGAATTAGATGAAATGTGTGTGTGTGTGTGGGGGATAATCCATTTGTCCTTAATAGAGTCATACTTTGAATTCTAAAAATGGAGCTCTAGATTATATTCTAAGGGCTCATCAAACTGAGAAAAGGCATATTCCCAGTTAGGGGCAGCTGCTCCCCTCAAACTCCTTGAGAGGCATGACAGCAAACACTTCTACATTCTACATAATGAACCATCTGCTCCCTGAATTTCTCTGAACAAGCTTTTAAACGGAGATTTGGATCTGATTTTTCCCTTTCCTATGTCCCTTTCTCTTTTTAAATTGACTGGCTCAGAGCCATTGTTATCTCAGGATTCAGAGACAGTCTCCTTCCTCAATTAACAGGGACATCCGAACATGCAAATAACTTGGAGGAGTTTTAATGAAATTATGTCAGTGCTGACACCCACTAGGTGGATTATATTTTTTTAAAACCTCCCAAAGCAAACAGCAAGGACAAGGACCTCTAATTGAGGTCTTTGGTGACTGGTTCTCAACTTCTGAATGTGAAATCTTTGTTTCTCTTTGAAGCTCAAGATACTTTTCTGCTGAGATCTTTACACTGGGTGATTTTCTTTGTCTAGCCCATTCCAATTATGGAGTGATTTATCTCTCTCCGCTTTTCACATTACTTCTAGAATTGCTCTAAGACTTTACAATTAAAAAGGCCAAGTACTTCTTTTGAATGAAGTATTACTGAATCAAAATGTTAGTAAGTTTGTAATATCCACGCCCTCATAATAGCACTTAACTATAAAATAAGAATTGTGCTCAAGGAAGCCACCAAATGGCTTTTAATTTGTAGAAAATTCATCACATTAGCTGTTAGTTGCAAGGGTTGTTTTAAAATCTTCAACAATAGACACAGACAGAATATATAGTTGACTTTGAAAAGCAGTTTGAGCCTTATTTTACATGATACTTATTTCGTATAATACATACCTCATTCACAATCTGTTCTACAAGTCTGAGATGATCCACAGATTATTTTCCAGTGGTTATTTATTGTGAGGAGAAAGTAGAGTACAGGAATCATGGTGACAGAAATTTTTATATCACATGTGTTTATATCTAAAATTTTTTAAAAGCATGGACTATATTTTTACTATTACTTTAAAAACTAATTAAAAATGTAGATTACATAGAAAATCTAATGCTTATTCATTTTTATCCATAGCTACGGTGTTAGTTTTACTGAGCAGTTTGTCTTATAGCCCTTTAGTTGTTTTAGAGATTAATATTAGACTGGACATGAAATAGAGGTTAGACTATGAACAAAATGAATTAAAATAAACTGATCATCACAGAGTATTTATTTAGACCAGGGTTTGCACATTAATGGCCTACAGCTGTGTTCTTATAATTCAGATTTTTCTTATAAAAAATTTTTAAAAATGTAAAAGCTTTGTCCACATTAGACTCTCTTTCTACAGCTCCACAATCAGCTAGACCTGAGGAGCGCCTGGCACCCGGTCTCTGTGACTATCCAACACTGCTATGGTATCACATTAGCCCACTTAGCTCCTCCAGTTCACCTCTCCCTTCTCTCAGCAACTGAATTTGCTATCAATGGGTTCTGCCCAGTGAAATAATTTCACATAAAGCCAAAGCACCTGGGGTCTTTAAAAATAGTTGTTGGCTTAGGAATCAAAAAAACATCCCTGTTCTGTAAAGACTTCTTCCTAGGTGCCCTGGCCCATACATGCCCAATGGGAAGTCTAACAAAATGCCATAAAAGCTATTACTTATTTTTACTTGTGTACTATTTTCTATTCTTTTTAAACTTTATACATCTTAGATCCACATAAAATTGGAAGTCATTCCTCATAATGAAGATAACAATTTATTATCTACATGTAAACAGCCCCCTCCCCAACAAACACAAGTCAGCTGTAATAAACGCTAGGGAAAGGTTGGGCAAAGTGGCTTCTGCCTCTAATCCTAGCAGTCTGTGAGGCCAAGGAGGGTAGATCACCTGAGCTCAGGAGTTTGAGACCAGCCTCAGCAAAAGTGAAACCCCATCTCTACTAAAAATAGAAAAACTAGCTGGGTGTTGTGGTGGGCAGCTGTAGTCCCAGATGCTTGGGAAGCTGAGGCAAGAGGATGACTTGAGCCCAAGAGTTTGAGTTTGCTGTTAGCTATGATGCCATGGCACTCTACCTGGGGGACAGAGTGAGATTCTGTCTCAAAACAAACAAACAAACAGACCACTAAGGAAAAACCCCATTGACTTTACTTGAACATGTAAGTCCTAATAAGGCTAGAGGTTGCCATGGTCACATAAGAAGAATTATCCTGAAAGGCAGGCAAGAGACTTCCAGTCTACAAATAGCCAGGTTGTGGGATGGGGAGACCCTCAGGTGTCTTACCTGTAATACAACTAGATTGATTAAAGAGTAATTCCCAACTTGAGGTCCCAGGTCCCTTGGGGTCTGTGAGCCCTTTTCAGTATTTCACTCAACGTCTTTGTTTCCTTGTGAAAATTTATCTGTTCACACTATTAATCCACTATCTCAAGTTGGGGGACTGGTGGGCAATAGATATTCCCGGTGGTCAAAACTGGTAAACTTGGCACAGCCTACAAAGCCTACACAAAGCCCATCAATGGATAGACAGACTTCCTTGGGAGAAAAGTAATACAGAGCAGAGGTGTCTGGGGCTAGAGAGTTTGGGTACCTTGGGTATAAGCAGCCCTTGAAGTCCACCTGCTGTCTAACTTGGAAAGTCCTCTTCATCAGCCTTCAGGTCATTTACCCCCCATAGGAACATCCTACTCCTGCCACAGCAGTATCTACACCGAGGACTTACTCTGGTCTGTTGCACTCCCGGATGGCTGTTTTGATGCCTCCTCCACAAGTTCTTGAGCAGGTTCCAAAGTGACTCCAACTTCCCCAGGATCCATCAGTCACAGGGACCTCCATTTCTTTGGGAACACAAAATCCAAACTTGCAGTGCTGTATTTAATAAGGGGAACAGTGAGGGAGAGCTTGGCGCTGTGAGTCATTGTAGGACCGGCTGTCCTTTCAAATATACCACACTTTACTTTTTTCCCCACGTGCTGCTTGGAAATGCTTCAAATTCATCATCTCTATGAATCACAGAAACTGTAGAGTTTTAACTTCGCACTTAGTCTTCATTTACAGCTTTGTTTGGATAAAGCTGGCCAGCCAGGGAGTGACTGGCTCTGGACTGACAGAGTAACCCCAATGTTGGCCTTCAAACTGCTCTATTAGTCTACTAGGAAAAGCTGGGAGTGAAAACAGGCAGACCGGTCATAGACAGGGCCAAAGTGAGTGACAGGATTCCTGTAATGTGTCTCCACTGACAAGGCCTAGAGATGTTACCAGGTACCAGGACTGGCATATGTTCCATTGCTTCCAATAAATTTGAAAACCCAATTTTAATTACATAGGAGAGAGAGGAAAAAAAGGCTAGTTACATAATTCCCATAAACTCACTCTCAGGCTGACACTGCAGCAGAACGGACACCTTACAGAGTCCTACATTTTATTACCTTTTTGTTACTATTGGTTTCAGATTCTCCAGCAGGAAGGAGGCTATAATGTTTTTTAAAAATAGTAAAAATAAAACTCCACAGCAGGATAAGTGAGTGGAGAACCCCCTTCCAACCCTCTGCCATTGTTGGGGTGTGAAACCCTGACACAAAGCCGAGGTCACCAAGCGCTGGACAAAGGAACAGTGGCAGCAGTGGCCTCAGAAGGGTGACGCCCTGCAGCTCACTCAGATCTCTGAAGCAGAGCTGGTGGTGGCTGTCATGATTTATCCCAGTGAGGACACAGCCGTGGGATCAGAGGCAGAAGGCCTGGAAGGCCAGGGTGTGGGGTGGTGTGCAGGGAGACTGGAAAAACAAGAGGCAGGTGAAGGTCTCAGAACAGTCGGCCTCTCTGCCATGAAAGGTTGGGCGAACAATTATTTAAACAGTGCAATTAAGCTTTCTCTGGTCTACCTGCCTCCTCCCTGGTAATTATCCTCTTATAATATCTGGGACATGTCCTTTTCCCCGGGCTGTTTTGCAGAGGCTTAAAAGATTCTGCATTGGAACCCTGGAACACTTGAGAAACATGGGCTGAGCCAGCAGGGATCATGTCACTCTGGAAATCACTTTATTATCTGTCTTATGTGAACATTTCTGGGAATATATGCACATAAAAATAAATGAATAAATGAACGAGAGGCAGCAGCGCCTAGAGTATCACTAACCAATAGAAATGGAAAATCAGCCACTGATAGAATTCAAGAATTTCTAGAAATTGCATAAAAATGTTGAAAAAAATAAAGCCCTGAAATTAATTAAATTTTATTTAGGCCATGATATCTCAAATATCACATTATTTCCACATGTAGTCAATATAAAATTATTCATGAGATTTGTTTTTTTGTAGTCTTTTCTTTGATACCACGTCTTCAAAACCTGGGGCATATTTTACATTTAAGCACATCTCCATTCAGACTGACATCTCAGGTGCTCGGTAGCCACCAGAGTGGACAGATCAGGTCAAAAAGCTCAACTGGTAAGGAAGTCTGCCTGTGAGTGGTGGCTCTTCCACAGAAGAGTCACAGAAGTCTGAAAAAATGGGGACTTACCTGCCAGAGCTGTCTTGAGTATAACTGTGGCCATAATCACCTCAAACATGTATACTGACTAGACTCAGTATCTGCCAGGCACTGTTCTAAGCTACACACACACATATTTATCCTTACAATACACTAAGGAGTAGGTATGATGGAACACAGGAATACTAGTACCTATCACTTCTATTTCTAGAGGAAAGAAAATGGAGACACAGAGGGGTCAACACCAAGCATCAGTCAGGGAGGGGCAGGGATGAGGCTGAAACACAGCCAGCCAGACTGAACAGTGCCTACTTCTAACTGGAACACATACTGCCTCTCAACTGTGAGCAAATGGGGACAATTTTTTTCTTTTTTCTTTTTTTTAAACATTTTTATTTAAAATATTGGTGACAATATTTGACACATAAATAAAGACTGCAATTTTCACCAAATGTAAGAATTGTGAGATAATTGAGGCTAAGACTCCAGGTTGTTCACCCAATATATATTCTCCCCTTCATCCCTCTACAGTAACAGAACTTGTATTTTCCAAAGTTCTCCTACAGGTAGAGGAAGTCAAAGACCTATCAACAGAATGCTCTGAGTGGGATTCCTAGGAAGGTCCTTTCAATCTTTTGTTCCTTGCCTTTTGACTTCATTCTGCTGGAAACTCAAGATTCTGTGGCTGGAGCTACAGCCATGTGTGACTCTGAGGACGAGAGCCATTTGCATAGGATGGTGGGACAGAAAGAGACTAGAAACCTGGGTCTCTCACGACTTTATGAAGATACCTTCACAAAGCTCAATCACCTGCCTTGCCCTTTTACTAGCCTTTTGTGTCAGGAAAAGAGCCAACATGTTTGTACTACAATAACTCGATCTGACCTGAACAAAATTCCTAAATAATATACTGTTGAGATCATAGATCTTGCTGCCAGGCACATATTTCATAAATTCATATTCATGGATTTTAATGATGAAAAGTTTCCTGGAGATACATTATTTTCTTTCCCTTTCGACACTTCCAACTTCAGTCTCTTGATCTCTCTCTATTCTGCAGACTTCACATCCACACTTGAGCAAACTCTAAAGGGACCATTACTCTCATTAAGCATTACCATAAACACCAGAACAAAACAAGAAGGTAGTTTTATTATAGTGCTACCATTCAGCACTGCATTCACATGTCCTCACAGTTGGATTTTTTTTTTTTTTTCCAGACAGAGTCTCAACCTCAGAGTCTCAAGCTGTCACCCTGGGTAGAGTGCTGTAGCGTCACAGTTCACAGCAACCTCCAACTCTTGGGCTTAACCAACTCTTGCCTCAACCTCCCAAGTAACTGGGACTACAGGCGCCTGCCACAATGTCTGGCATTTTTTTGGTTGTAGTTGTCCTGGATGTTTGGCAGGTTCAGGCTGGATTTGAACCCGCTAGCCTCGGTATATGTGGCTGGCACACTAGCGGCTTGAACAACAAGTGCTGAGCCTCAGGGTCGTTTTTTTAAAGAGAAAACTTCTCATTAAAAATTGGTCTAGTGCCCATTGATCCACGAATGAATTAATAAATTGTGGTATATGCCTTAAAGAAAGATTGAGACTTTACCTCTTTCATGTTTACATGGATGGAGCTGGAACATATTCTTCATAGTAAAGTATCTCAAGAATGGAAGAAAAAGTATCCAATGTACTCAGTCCTACTATGAAACTAATTTAGAGCTTTCACATGAAAGCTATAACCCAGTTATAACCTAAGAATAGGGGGAAGAGGGAGAGGGAGATGAGGGAGAGGGAGGGTGATTGGTGGGATTACAACTGCGGTGCATGTTACAAGGGTACATGTGAAACTTAATAAATGTAGAATATAAATGTCTTAACACAATAACTAAGAAAATGCCAGGAAGCCTATGTTAACCAGTGTGATGAAAATGTGTCAAACGGCCAATAAAACCAGTGTATGGTGCCCCATGATCGCATTAATGTACACAGCTATGATTTAATAATAAAATAAATAAATATATAAATAAATGGAAGAGCACCAACTTTGTCACCTGAGCATTGTTAAGTCTGACATTTGCAATACAACTATGCTAATATGACATTTTCCTTTTTTTCTTGGTACTTTGGTATGATCTGACAATGAACCAAAAGGACTTTCCTTGAAACCTTTGGTATTTGACCAAGTGCCATCTATATGTCAATTGCTTTCAAATTATTGTCACTTTCCTGCCTCCTTGCCAGAAATTAAAGGAACAGACTACATTAAAACTTTATAAATTTCCCATCTTCCCCACCAGAAACTAACATAGAGCACGGAAGCCAGTTCACACACTGAATAGAATTGCAATGCCATTTTAAGTCAAAAAGACTAGTGCAGGGACTGGGCGCAGTGGCTCACTCCTGTAATCCTAGCACTTGGAAGGCTGAGGCAGGTAGATTGCCTAAACTCAAAGGTTCGAGACTAGCCTCAGCCAGAGCGAGATGTCCCCTCTGAAAATAGCCAGGAGTTGTGGTAGGAGCCTGTAGTCTCAGCTACTCTGGAGGCCGAGGCAATAGAATCTCTTGAGCCCAGGAGTTGGAGGTTGCTGTGGGATGTGACGCCATGGCACTCTACCAAGGGCAACAAAGTGAGACTCCATCTCAAAGGAAAAAAGCAAAAGAGAGAGAGAGAGAGAGAGAGAGAGAGAGACCAGTGCGACTATCATAAAACAAACTATTTTACAGTTTGCCTACCTAGTCAGGCTTTTAATTTTCTTTCAAGACATTGGAAATAATTTAGCAAAGCAGAGATGTGCACTCATAAGCTAGTATGCAGCTCTTTCTGTTAACTTTTCGAAGTAAACAAAATTCATGTAATACCACAAATCCTACCAGTGAACCTTGAATAACTTGTTTTCTATGTAGTATTCAAGTAATAACCTGCTCAAAGTGAGGAAAGATTATATTAGAATTTGAAAGAACTAAACTAATTTACAGGAGGGATCAGCAAATTATGGCCCTTGGATGAAATCCAGTCTGCTGCCTGTTTGTGTATTATTTGAGGAACAAAAAAAAAAAAAAAAAAAAAAAAAAAAATGTTTTTTATGATTTAAAGTGTTTTGTTTTATTTTATTTTGTTAACTTCTGAGTATTAGGAAGCATACACGTTTTGGTTACATCATTTGTTTTTGTACATACTGAGTCAACATTTTAAGTGTGTCCTAAAATATATTTAAATAAACAAGATGATGTTTCTTGACAATGTTGACTCATGAAAACTATGTGAAATTCAAAATACATTGTCCACAGCCATGCTCATTTCTTCAAATACTGATGTATTTCATATATAATTACACATAGCTGTTTCTATAATGTAGCAGCCATTATAAAGTGGTGACAGATTATATAGCTCAATGTGCACACAATACTACCTACCTTGCCTTTGACAGATTAAAAAAAAAAAAAAAAAGCTTTTTAACTCTGGTCAAAAGTCATACTTATGGGCGGTGCCTGTGGCTGAAAGGAGTAGGGCACCTGCCCCATATACCGGTGGTGGTGGGTTCAAACCTGGCCCAGGCCAAAAACTGCAAAAAAAAAAAAAAATAATAATAATAATAAGTCATACTTAATTGGGAGTCTGACTCTGTCACCTGAGGTACAGTGCCCTGGTGTCACAGCTCACAGCAACCTCGAACTCTTGGGCTAAAGCCATACCCTTGCCTATGCCTCCCTAGTAGCTGGGACTACAAGTACCTTCCACTGCACTGGTTAATTTTTCTCTTATTAGTAGAGATGGGATCTCACTCTTGCTCAGGCTGCTCAATTAAAAGTCTAAGTAAAATAATTTCTCCTGGGCAAGGTAAGTTGACTGAGGCCTATAATCTTAGCACTCGGGGAGGCTAAGAAGAGAGGATCACTTGAGGTCAGAAGCTCAAGACCAGCCTCAACAAAAGTAAGACCTCAAAATAGAAAAAACTAACCAGGGGTGGAGGTGTGATGGCATGGTAATCTGCACCTGTAGTTCCAGCTACAAGGGAGGCTATTGTAGGAGGATCACCTGAGTCCAGAAGTGGTGATGAGACCCAGGAAACTGCATCAGACTCTGTCTCAAGAAAAAAAAAAAAAAAGAATTGTTTCTCCATTCCTTTTTAGATAATAGAATCTGAAGATTTCCTTCTCTTCTTTTTAAATTTCTTATTTACATAACAAAAAGATAGTTCCCTTTACTAAAGTACTCAGCACAGGCTTTTTGTATCTACGTAGGTCTTCATTTTAGAGTACTTGAATATTTGTTCAAGAGGTCATTGTTTATTAAGTACTTGAGTGATAAAGTGATAGGCTAGTAGAGCTCTATTAGAAATAAATAATGGCAGTAACTATGAAATGATCTAGAAAGTCAGTGAGAAAATGGAATTCAAGTAAAATATATAAGATTTGCATGAGAGTTTTCGGGGATGTACCTGTTTGTATAATATACCACTCCACTGGAATTAACCCCTACATTTGTGCTAAATTTGCATTTAGTCATAGTCCAGTGACCAAAAAAAATGTAGTGTACGACTTCTACATCAAGTGTGATCTGTGTATCAGTAATATTTGTACCCACTGGGAACTTGTTAGAAATATAGAAAATCAGGCGCCAGGGAAGACCTAATACATCTGCAGTTTAACAAAGTCAGCTGGTGGTCTGAATAGTCACGTATATTAAATTTTGAGAGTCACAGTTGTAGGACAGTACTTCCCAAATGGTGGAATGTAATACATCAGAATCACAAGGAGGTGCTAAGTAAACACACAGATTGCTTGGCCTTAAAGGAAGAAATATTGAATGCTAGGGGTGGTAGCTCACACCTGTAGTCTAGCACTGTGGGAGGCCAAAGAGGGAGGATCTCTTGAGCTCAGGAGTTCTAGACCAGTCTGAGAAAAAGTAAGACCCTGTATCTATTAAAAATAGAAAAAAAAATAGTCCATCTCTGCTGTTATAGAAAAAATTAGCCAGGCATGTGACAGAAGCCTATAGTCGGGAGGATGAGACAGTAGGGCGGCTTGAACCCAGGAGTTTGAGCAAGCTATAAGCTAGGCTGAGGCTATGGCACTGTACCCTGGGGCTACAGAATCAAACCCTGTCTCAGAAAAAGAAAAAACAAACAAACAACAACAAAAAAAAATGAATCAGAATTTATCAGGTTAGGTCTGAAAACTCAGTTTGTTTGTTTGTTTTTAAGCAGACCAGGTGATTACTATGCACAATAATATTTGAGAAGCACTGGAATAGTGGTTAAGAAATGGATTTTTTTTGGCCCAACATCCCTAGTTCTCTCCCTTAATAGTTCTGTGATATCATGTAACTTAACTCTTTTGAGGACTGATTTAGTCATCTTTAAAATGGGCACAACACAAGTAAGTACATTACAGGAGTCTGGTGAAGATTCAAATGTAGAATACATGTATCTGGCATATAATAAATACTCAAATAAAGATTAGCTATTATCACCCGGACTATCACCACTATCACCAGCAGCAATAACTGTATAAAATTAAGGTGAATACACACGTGTACACACACACACAATGAGAAGACATGATATAAGGCCTTGTTTCTCATGCTAGTCAATTAGCACTTTAATCTGGATAAACTGGAGAACCAACAAAAGATTCTAAACTACTTAGGTGCTTAAGTTTTGATGAACTTGGCCTTGGTAAACATGGAGGGCAGCCACACCAAAGAATGTCAAGAAGGATCACCTAGTTGTCAATAGGTTTGTACGAAAGAACTGTTTAATCCTAGCCATCCTTAAAATGTAAGTTAGGAAATAGTTGGAAAAAACAAATAGCCGGGTGATGTGGTGGGTGCCTATAGGGAGAGGCAAGAGCAGAGGGAGGGAAAGGCTTGAATACAGGCTGACCATAAAGTTTGTGTGCAAATTCAAATTGCACACGAACTTTATGGTCACCCTATATAAAGGATTTAGTTCCATTTGCCTTTTTTTTTTTTTTTTTTTGAAACAGAGTCTCACTTTGTCCCCTTCAGTAGAGTGCCTTGGCATCATAGCTCACAGCAACCTCAAACTTTTGGGCTCAAGTGATTCTCTTGCCTCAGCCTCCCAAGTAGCTGAGACTACAGGTGACTGCCAAAACATCCAGCTTGTTTTAGAAACAGGGTCTCATGATGGCTCAGACTGGTCTCGAAGCTGTAAGCTCAGGCAATCCACCCGTGTTGGCCTCCCAAGTGCCAAGATTCCAGGCGTGTGTCACCAAGCCTGGCCTCCATTTGCCCTTTTTTTTTGGGGGGGGGAGGGAGAAATTATTTAAGTCTTTTAAGATACTAACATTGAAGGTCTTCTTTACCAATATGTGTTGAAATCGAAAGAAAAACACCTCCATGGTGTCTCTGTTCAGCAGGTAGAAGGGCCAGCTCCCCTGTCTTAGATGTCTATCCCCTACCAGGGTGGAAAACCAAGCATCTCCTGATTCCCAAGACCCAACGTATGGATAAGAGGAGACTCTGAGAAGGTGTCAGAGACTTGAGCTTCCGGGGACCTTATACAAGGGCTCAGCACTGGGAATACAACAAAAAATGCAAGAAGAATGGGAAAAGTCAGGCTTCCCCTATTTTTCACAGAGACTTGAGGCCCCCAGGACCTCAAAAGCCTAAACCAGGGGACACTTCTGAAACTGAAGCAAAAAGGAAAGGAAATGAAGCTCCTGGTTAGGCATATACAGACCAAGAAGAAGCAAAGGGGATGAAAGGACAGAGATAACTGAGCAATCCAAGGGAGGTTCCATTTGAAGGTTTTAAGAGACTGCTCACACTTAAGTGGCAGTTGGGGGAAAATCCTCTAGAATTTTCCCACAGGCAGGTTTAACAAGACCACGATGAAGAAACTGGGGTGGCTGCACAGGCCAGCAGCAAGATGGTGCTAGGCCACCAACCAAGGGCCAGTCAGCTGCGAGTCCCTGCCTTTGACACCATATGAAATGTAGTGAAGTGACATCCGGAGATGAGACAGGGAGCAGAGAGGTTCAGGTCAGGTTTATTGGAAGAGGACAGAAATCTGCCTGGACAGGGAAAAGATGGCATCTGCACCCAGGGGACGTTAAGAGACCCCTTGTATATGGGGCTATAGGGAGTGGACAAATTCCACACCTAGCTAAAAGGTTCTGGTGGGCTAGGGTGTTTGTGGTGGAAATCTTGGGACCTGGCCAGGTATGCCTTTTGTTCTAGGAGGAGAGGAGGGGGAGGAGGAAAGGCTCCAATGGGGCCATGTTGGGCCCCCAACAGTTATAATTGCAGTCATGGACATAAGGTACCATAACTTGTTGAAGAAAAAAATAAATCCACAGAACTAAGCATTTTCTTTTGCAGTTTTTGGCCGGGGCTGGGATTGAACCCGCCACATCCGGCATGTGGGGCCGGCACCCTACTCCTTTGAGCCACAGGCCATGCCCAGAACTAAGCATTTTCATAGAAGAGATATAATCTTGGATTATAGAGGAACTAAACATTTGGCAAAAATAACAATATAATAGAATAGTTGAAGGCTCAGAAATTCTTCTAACCTTCCCTGAGCTGGACTCATATATTATAGCTTTAAAACTGTTACTGTACCATGGCCAAACACTCTTGTTTTGTGGAAGTATTTTGTTTTGCGGCTATGGCTAATATTAAATAAAGTACACGTGTGTCCTGAAGAAACAGACAATTAATTTGTATGTGTGGGACTAAAGCCTAAATATAAGAAATCACTAGAGGGCAATGCAAGGCAAATGAGAAGCAAGTGCTAGAAGAAGGGGGTTAACAAGGGTAGAAAATACAAAGACTCTGAAGCAAAACAAAGTGTGGGGGGGGGGAGCAAGTACCACTGTCAAATGTATACAATCAGTAAACTTGAGGGGAATGGTTGAATACATTCCGATATAACCACACCTCACAACACTATAAAATACGTTTTTAAAATAATGTGTTATATGTATCATACTATCTAATATGTTTAGAAAGTTGTCTAAGGACCCAAATCGTGTTGGTGATGTGGCTTGAAGGCAGTGGAAGGTAAGTGGTTTTGATAAAGGAGGGTAGTAAAGAGGAAAATCAATAGAGTATAGTGAGAAAGTCATAAACCTTACAGACCCATTTTTGAGCAAGTGCATAAAATAAGTAACTAAGGCTGAGTAATTATGGTCTTGAAGCAAAGAGGAGGTATTTCAGTAACAACAAGCTGGATGAAGCCCAGAGACACGAAAAGGAGGACCAAGAATTCTATCAGATCCTTCCTGTAGGCACTGATTAGGGCTCAAGTACAAGTTCCTTAAGTACAAGAAATTGGAGATAGATAGCACATGCTTTGGATTATTTCAATTTAGTTCTAAGTATATGTGCCAAATCATAAAGAGCTATTATAAAAACCTTGTACAATATGTGTTATAAAATTTCCCATATTTTTAAATGGAATGGAGTCCAGGAGATTAAACTGAATGTGAATGTACACTCTGGAAGTTGACTATCTTCTATTAGTACTTTTTCTTTACGTGTTTTTAAAATTTTTAATAAAAATTACTTTGTCTATTCCAAACTGAAGCATATTAGTTTGAGTTTTCCTTGCAATATCCTTTTCACTTAAAAGATAATGCAACTATTAAAGACACCAAAGACTGGCCTACATGCAAAATGATCTTAGGACTCATTTGGCAAGGTTCAAATCTGGAATAAAAACTCAAATAAATTATTTTGGTAGCCTTTCCAAAATAGGGCTGTGGGACTATGGACAACTGTAAGACTTTGGACAAACCAGCTTTATCCTCCAAGTGTGAAGTTTCCTTAGCCTAACATGGTTGGAAACTGAAAAGATCTCAGTTTCTTCAAATCCTAACATTGTATTATCCTACAAAATCACCACATATAACTCAGGCTCAAGCTAGCCAATGATGGTCCACAGTAACGCAACTTAGAATATCAAGCAAGTATCTACACATAAAGTAAAACAAGGAAGCATGATAAATATATTGAACAAATATTTAGTTGAGTTTGGGGGAGAGGCTACCAATAGATTTAGCTACCAATACATTTCTTCTTTGGCTAGAATGAAAAAATCCTACTCCACGGCTGTC
Organism: Loris lydekkerianus; assembly: GCA_963574355.1. Classification (NCBI taxonomy): domain Eukaryota; kingdom Metazoa; phylum Chordata; class Mammalia; order Primates; family Lorisidae; genus Loris; species Loris lydekkerianus. The sequence continues at coordinate 4,714 of CAUYPK010088202.1, read as the reverse complement.
AGTCTTCCAAATATTGAAACCAATGGTTAGGGAAAAAAAGTTATTGGTTTCTCACTGCTTCATAACTTCAATGATTACCTGGTTCTTATCTGGGATCTACTCAAATACATCTAGCAATTAAATTCCTTTTCTTGCTTGCTCTTTTGGGAATCTAAACAGCACACATATAAAAACTGAAGGAAAATCACCAGACTCGATTTTTCAGAAAGAAAAAAAAAAAGGTGAAGATCATACCGTTTGCTATGCTGTAATTGATCCCCAACTCTCAATAATATTCTGGGAGGCTCTGTGCCTGTGGCTCAAGCTGCTAAGGTGCCAAACACATACACCTGAGCTGGCGGGTTCAAATCCAGCCTGGGCCCGCCAAACAACAATGACGGCTGCAACCAAAAAATAGCCGGGCATTGTGGCGAGCACCTGTAGTCCCAGCTACTTAGGAGGCAGAGACAGGAGACTCGCTTGAGCCTAGGAGTTTGAGGTTGCTGTGAGCTATGATGCCATTGCACTCTACCCAGGGAAACAGTTTGAGGCTGTGTCTCAAAAAAAAAAAAAAAAAAAATATATATATATATATATATATTTCTGGGAAAAATATAAAAGGCTCTAGAGAGGAGGGCTATGTTCATTAATGTATGTGGCAATGCCCTCTGGCAGAAACTTAAAGCAATATCTGACCAAAGTGGGAAAAATACTAAATCTATGGTACATTGCCTGGTTGTATATGTTAGTAAAGGAGTACTATGCTGTTACGTATAAAGAAATAATACAGTTGACACCTATATCATGACACAAAACTGGCCTACCTAGACATCTTTAATGAAAAGATGAAGAGCATTGTTTTTCTACAATCTCTGGATGATTCCAGTGGCATATTCACCTTGATTCACCTGCTATCCTCAACTCCAACCACTAAGAAAAATAATTTTACCCCTTTAGCAAATGGCTAAACGAAAAACTAATTTAATCTTTAGCAAAAAAACTAGCTTGGAACTTGTAAACAGAATATGACTAATGGTCATATTCTACATGGGGAATATCCAGTGTCGACTATGCAAAAATGTTTCTCAGCATAATTCCATATCCACATCCTCACGATCAATTAAGTCCTGGCAGGTGATTCCCTAGAAAGAAGGCACATCAGACAGAAAACTGTGGATGCAATTCCTACTGTGCAAATGGCTTCTTCTATCTGACTCCTTCCTTGAAATTTTCCAAAACTAGGCAGTGCTAGATCAAAAGTGGGTCCATGACATCCATTTTATACCGTCAAATACATAAAGAACATTCATATGGAAAAGAAAATAAATTTATTTTGTATGGCTCTAAGGGCTTAAGTATGCCCAAATACATGAAAATTACACAGAGGCAAGATCTGAGTTAAATACCGAGGAAGAACCATTCAATAATAAGATGGGCTGCCTACAAAATTAACATGTTCTGTCATTGCACAAAGGGTATTATCAAAGGATTTCCTATACTGGGTTAAAGTTTGAACTACATAGTTTCTAATATAGTTCTTCTAATTCTGAAATTCTGTTTTTTAGGACTATCTTTAACCTATTTGAGAGAATGAATTTTAGGTATAACCACACTTTGGTATACACAGGAAATTGGTTCCAGGACCCAGCTCATATATAAACATCCACAAATTCTCAAGTCCTACAGTCCAAGAGTAATCTATGTATAGAAAAAGTCAGTCCTCCATACACACAGGTTTTATATCTTGTTAACATGAATATTTTCAGTTCTCATTTAGTTGAAAAATATCTCCATAAACATGGATTTGTATAGTTCAAACCTGTGTTGTTCAAGGGTCAATTGTACTTTGTAAATACCAATAGAGAAAACAAGTAATAAATTACTTCTTAAATACAATTACAGAACTTTTAGTTAGAGACAGTTTATGTTCAGTTGGAAATTCCATACTTAAATGAAATAAAATTACATTCCTTCAAAAATACTTTGTTGTTTTGACTGGCCTTTCTCCCCAGGGATACCTGTCACTATAATCACCATTTAGCCAGAATTAGTCAACAATTAGCATGTGAATTGGAGAAAAATGGATGAACATTTAAGAAGCTTGCAGGATTAGGGTGATTAAATGACTTGCTACAATATTAAGCTTTTTTAAAAGTACATACTTTAGTGCCTCATTATACATTCTCCCCACATTTCTTAAGACCTATCTTCCAGGCACTGTGCTAAGTTCTAGGAACAGATATAACAGAGGATAAAACAGAGACAATTCTCTTCTCCTATAGAATTTATAACATTAACCATTGAAAAATAAGCAAATAGATATATTTAAATTTAAACAGTATTCCCTTTTTTAACTGCCAAGAAATCAACACTAAGCAAATGGAAGCAAAAGTGCCCTATACAAACAAAACGCTGATCTGCAAAGAATGTTCAGACTATACTTAGATAAAATGCATGATTGTGTAAGGTGTGGATTACATTAAAGCATTCTCCTTTAAATAAAATTAAGATATCAAGGGAGAAAGAAGGAAGAAAGGAGGGAAGAAAGGGAGGGAGAGAAGGAAAATAAGGAAAAGAACTATAAATCATAAAAACATAACAGGAACATTTTATTCAAATTCTATACACTTGTCTCTGCAGTTAATTTAACAAACAATCGAGTCTTTGAAAGCAGGAGAAAAAATTCAAAGAGAAATTCAAAGTGGACACATAAAGAAAAATAGAGACACTTTCTTTTAATAGCTTAAAAAGTATAATAATATTCATGTCTGTAAATAGTGTTCAATTAAAGTTAGCCTAAAGCTGCCTCCTTATATATTTTATGTTTGGCCTAAAATTTTCACCATACACACTGAACTGTAACCTCCCGGATGTGTAAATAGGCTGTAGGACGCTGGCTGTGGTTCAAGGAGTAGGGCGCTGGCCCCACGTACTAGGGGTGGTGGGTTCAATGGCCCGGCCAAAACAGCAATAAACAAACAAACGAACAAACAAACAGGCTGTAACTTACTCTTTTGCTAACCACAGAGTTTCGGCCAATCACAAGCAGCCAACTGTTTCAACCATGCTCAAATAAAGCATATACCAAGCTGTGACCAATCCAGTTGTTCCTGTATTCACTTCAATTTCTGTCCTTAAATGTTTGACAACTTGACAGCCCTGGAGTCTCTCTAATCCTATTCTGGTTTGAGGAGGTTGGTGGGGAGCTACTCAACTTTCAAATTGTCATTTGCTCAATTAAATTATATTAAATTTAATTTGTCTAACATGGGCATAGGTAGGTTTGTGAATCCTATAATCTTGACCCCGAGAGCTTGTAATCGTAGATATAAAGATGACCTTCATAAGTCTATAATCCCCTGTAAATATATGTAATTTTTGTGTGTGTGGAGAAAATACATAGTTTTCTCCAGATTCTCAAAAATGGCCTCTGATCCACTCTATCTGGCACCACCAAAAAGTTAAAAAAAAAAAAAAATGATGAGAGACACAACAAAGGAAATATGGGCTATTGGCAGTGAAAAGGCTATATAGTACAGGGAAGAATAATGATGAGTTAAGCACTTTAGCAGAGTGCCAGGGCCAGTATGACCCAATTTATAAATGACAGAAAGTCAAGGTTGTACCTTAAAAAATACTTGGAATTTTTGTAATGATGCCACATTTAGATATATGATTAATAGGAATGCAATTGATGAGAATTTGCTACCTCCAAAAGGAACCATAACTGATTATAACATAGAACCAAGCCAGGTTTGAGCCCACTTTATCTCTATATCATCATGGAAGAAGCTCAAGAATAGAAACGTTTATTAGAGTCATAGCAGGTCCTTGTTTAAAAGTCTATAGGCTCTGGGAGGTTGAGACAGGTGGATTTCCTGAGATTAGGAATTTTAGACCAGCCTGAGAAAGAACGAGACCCCCATCTCTAAAAATAGCCTGACATTACAGTGGGCACCTGTAGTCCCAGCTACTTGGGAGGCTGAGTGAGGCAAGATGATCACTTAAACCCAATAGTTTGAGGTTGCTGTGAGCTATGATGCCATGGCACTGTACCAAGGGTGGCAAAGTGAGACTCTGTTTCAAACAAACAAACAAAGTCTATAGGTTTTGAAGGAAAATTGAAAATTGTAAAGGAATATAAAATGAGAACTTTGATAAATCCAGCCCTTTCTTAAGATCACTAAAGGAAAAAGAAATACTAGTTCACATATATGCCAGCACTTAAAGTTTTCAATATTTAAAAACATATTTAAATAATACTCTTGGGTGGCACCTGTGGCTCAAGGAGTAGGGTGCCAGCCCCATATACCGGGGTGGTGGATTCAAGCCCAGCCCCGGCCAAAACTGCAAAAAAAAAATTAAATAATACTCTTCTACATTACCACTGCCATCGGCACCCACAAAGAAATTCGATCCTATAATTCCTTTACTAGGTTTATACCCAGAAGACCAAAAGTCACAATATAACAAAAACATCTATACCAGAATGTTTATTGCAGCCCAATTCATAATTGCTAAGTCATGGAAGAAGCCCAAGTGCCCATCAACCCACAAATGGATTAGCAAATTGTGGTACATGTATACCATGGAATACCATGCAGCCTTAAAGAAAGATGGAGACTTTACCTCTTTCGTGTTTATATGGATGGAGCTGGAACATATTCTTCTTAGCAAAGTATCTCAGGAATCAAAGAAAAAGTATCCAATGTACTCAGCCCTACTATGAAGCTAA
>CAUYPK010088201.1:0-18820 GCA_963574355.1 Loris lydekkerianus | reverse complement strand
TCTGTGAGTAACCCAGGGGGGTCCAGACTTCCTAAGCCTCTGGAAGAAAAACAAGTCATTTTAAACTCACACTGAATTCACTTTGTGTGCTTGATGTAGGATATGTTTATTTTTAAATATTATACTACACTTAGTCTTGGGAAATCAATGAATGAACCCAGGGACCATACTTCAGTGGTAAGATAGGATTTTATTAGACAGAAAGGAATACAGAAGGAGTGAAAAGCACCAGAGCTTCTGGCTAAGGGAAAGGATGACCCTATTTGGAGTCACCCACAGGGTCTTTTGTCTAGGGCTATCTCAGTATTTAATATTTTCTGTTTTTGCCTCAGGGAAGGATTTAGAGTGTGTGCTCCCTACTTAAGGTGGAACCACCCCAAATTTTTCAGGCTGCTTTGTTCTTGACCTTGCTAGAGCCCAGAGGGTGTGGCCTATAAAGGATAGGCTATTTGTGCCTAGAGGTGGGAGTGTGATTTTTGAGTTCACCTGGATGTAGAGAATGGGGGTTCCCTGTTACATCCTAAGTGGAGGAACCCTGTATCAGTATCCCTAGTCTGCTCTTTTACCAGTTAAAAATTAGAGCAAGTGAGACAAAGTGAAACTCCATCTCAAAAACAAATTAAACTAAGTCACTGTTAAAACTTTAAAAAGTTTATTAGAGCTAACAGTCAGAAGGCACCCATCTATGCTTTGTGTTTGGGGGTCTGTTACCAGATGAAGAGGATCCCACTGCTTGTCATTGTCAGCCACTATACAGAGGTGGAAATAGGTCCACCAAGTTTTGCTTGTCATAAGATAATGATTCTAGAGAACAGTGAGAGTAGCCCTTCAAAATTGTTCTGTTCTTCCATTTTCAAAATAGAAGTTTTATATTGAAGCATAATGGTTCACAGTAAGAACCACAAAAACACTTACGTTAAATAATTTTTGGCACAACTCAGTGATAATGTATCATAATATTTCTAATTCAAAAGTTATTTTTCTAAATCTTTCTAAAGCAAAGACCACATTTATTCATTTTATTTTATTTTATTTTATTTTATTTTATTTTATTACAGAGTCTCACTTTGTCACCCTTGGTAATATGACACCCTTGGTATCATAACTCACAGCAACTTCAAATTCTTGAGCTTGGAAAATCCTCCTGCCTCATTTTTTAAATTTTAGTAGAGACAAGGGTCTCACTCTTGCTAAGGCTGCTCTCAACCTTGTGAGCTCAAGCTATCCACCTGGTAGTATTGAAGGTGTCAGCCACTTTGCCAGCCAATTCTTATTTTGAATGATAATCAGCATAATTTAGTTATCTATTACAACATTTTTATTTCAAATTCAATTTCTTAATTCAATTTTGCTGTAGTATTCAAGATGTTCATCTTGAATTTAGCTACCCACTTTTAGGGTGGTAGCTAAATTTATAAAACAATATGAATGGGAAACAGGAGATGAAGATCAGGTAAAACTTCTTTGAACAGACAGGCTATGTCATGTCAGCCTTAGCCTGACTGACTCCATCATATTTTCACTACCTGTGCTCTTACCCTGTTCCCCTAGCATAACTCTTCTACCACTTGCAGTAAAATCTTAAATTTCTACTCCTCCCACCATATTCCCAAATATCAACTTCCACTCATCAAATCATATTATTTATTATTTGTCCTTTATTGTACTTTTCAAAGAGACAGTATTTTAATTATTTATGTTTTTTTCTTTTCTTTTCTTTTCTTTTCTTTTCTTTCTTTTTTTTTTTTTTTTTTTTTTTTTTTGCTTTTTGAGACATAGTCTCGCTTTGTCGCCTTGGGTAGAGTGCCGTGGAATTATAGCTCACAGCAATCTCAAACTCTTGGGCTCAAGTGATCCTCTTTCCTCAGCCTCCTGAGTAGCTGAGATTATGGGAACTTGCCACAATGCCCTTCTACTTTTAGAGATGGGGTCTTGCTCTGCCTCAGGCTGCTCTAAAACTTGTGAGCTCACATAATCCTCCTGCCTCATTATCTCAGAGTACTAGGATCACAGGCATGACCAACCAGGCCCAGCTATGCTGAGTTAAAAAAATATTAAAATCTGGAAGGGGCAAGATGGCCAAACTACATCCAGCTATCCACAGAGGCTCCCATACACAAGGAGAGATAAAGGACAGAAGTTTCAAGAGAAAGCTAATGGTTTGGAGCTGAACTAGGAGACAAGTTTGAGGAATGCACATCACCCCTGTGGAGGTGAGCTGTGACCCCAAGGAATCAAATTATAGGTACAAAACCTATCACCAAGCAGATGTGAATCCCCTCCCCAATGAGAACAACTCGCAGTAAACTTTCCACAAACAGGCGAGCAGAGTTCAGATCTCTTTTTTTATCTTATGGGAGAGAGCTGTTAAAAACCAGATCTTCTTCCCCATAGAGATCCCATTTGTGAGCCTAGGCATTTTCTCATCGGGCGTAAAACTGAACATATATTACACCTACAATTCTGAACTCCCAGATCACCCCTCCAACCCACCTTATGGTCTGAAAGACTGTCCCCTGTGTAGCCAAGATTTGGGGGCAATTTCTTGAGAGGTATGGGCATGGCATGGGCTACTACAAGTCTGTGTTGAAATAGCTGCATGGGTGTAAAGTGGGGATTGCGAGCAAGGGACCCAAGCAGGAGAGGGAGTAATGTGGCCCATGGCAGAGCGCAGCAGTGGCGTTGGCAACAGGGCTCACACCACAGATCATTATTTTGGAGAAACACTTCCCATTTCTGTTGGCAACCCAGAGGGAGCTGGGCCTCTACCCTGGGGGCAGCCACAGGTGAAGTAGAACTGGGACAAAAATATAGGCTCTGTGAACTGGGTGTATGCCTACAGTGGTACCTGCCTGGACAGGTCGAGGCCAGAACTGAGATGAGAGTACATGTGCACTGGCAGCACTGACCCACGGTGTGGCTGAGAGAGAGTCCCAGCTGTTGTGGACTCAAAATACACCTGGCCTATGGTGCAGTATAGCTGGGACACAGTTGCCAACTCTACTAGAATATGCATAGCAGTGGCACCAGACCAGGGTGGGGCTGGGACAAAGATGCACCCTCTCTGAACTCCAATTACACCTGGCCCACCACAGAATTTATTAGAGACAGAGATGCAAACTCTGCATGAATATGCATGCCAGAGGTACCAACATGGAGCAGAGAAGCCATTGAACACTAGAGGGATCCAGAGAACTCAGCTTCAGACTTGCAAGGTTGCTCTGGTGGCAGACTATTACACGGAGGAGGCACTGATCTCCCTTGTCTCAGGCAGGCCCATATCCCTGTTCCTTCCACCCACTGAAGCAGGTGAGGCTATGGGGCTACCAGTGGCTGGGAGAGGCTACGGAATAGAGCAGGAAAGGAGACACAAATTTCTCTGACCTGACTTGGCCTGGGTGAACCTTCCCATCCACTTGATCACCAGAAAGAGTCCAACTCCAGCATCTTGGGTTTCTGCATCTGAGCTGTCGGTGGAACCCTACCACCAGATTTCTGGTCACTGATTGAATTCTCCCCATTGACAAGTGATTTTTACTGCCCAGGATAATTGTTTTTGGAATATCAACTTGGGCAGTCCACCTGGGAACCCTCCAAGGTTGAACTGAGGTTGTGTTGACCTGGGAAGGACTAACTTCTCTTACAATAGTTTCTGGGGAGGGGTGGGGGATCTTAGTTTCCTTTATATCCCCCAAGCTGAGATTTTATTCATATCTTGTGATTCAACAGGATTGGCTAGTGGCTGACTGAGTACAAGTCAGAGTCAGCTAGCCATATCACACCAATTTGGTTCTCAGAGTCTCTAGCTGCAGGTCTGAAAGGGACCTTTGTAAAGATGTAAGGAAAAGGCCACAATCACTAATCCCTGATTTTTGGTAAAGGGCTATAACTGCATTTCTGCAACCTCAAATTCAATCACACCCTTCCAGTTTTAATATCCATACTATTGAAATTAAGCATGGGACAGAATCAGAAGAAGAACTCTGGTGACATGAATAATCACAGCAAATCAACTCCCTCAAGCAATGACAAAAGGGATATGTCAGAAGATTCCATTCATAAACAAATGGCCAAAATGTCAGAAATAGAACTCAGAATATGGATGGCAAATAAGATGAATAAATTGGAGGAAAAGATGGATATTGAAATCCAAAAAGTACGAAGTTGCCTCAAGGAGTAAATGAATTCAAAGACAAATTTACCAAGAATATAGACATAAAGAGAAAGCAGATAGTAGAGCTCAGTGAGATGAAAATAATTATTTGAGGACCTCCAAAATTTATTAGAACCCCTTAGTAATAGAGTGGAGCAGGCAGAAGAAAAGATTTCTAAAATCAAAGACAAAGTTTTTGAGCATGCCCAAATGTTCAAAGGGGCAGGCAGATGGACAGCAAAAACTGATCTTTTCGTGAGAGAGTTGTGGGACCACTCCAGAAGATCAAACATTCATCTTATAGGAATTCCTAAAGAACAGGCTAGTCCTAAAAGCACAGATGCTTTACATAAGATATTATGGAGGATAATTTGCAAGCATTGCAAGGGATATTGAAATTCATACAGCAGTTTCAGAATGTCAGAACGACTCAATGCAAATAAAGCATATTCTAGGCACCTTTCATCCTTTCACCAAAGTTAAGACAAAGGAGAAACTTCTGCAAGCAGCCACATGTAAGAAGAGCATTACATACAAGGGAAGAAATATCAGATTGACTGCCATCTCTCAGCTGAAACCTTCCAAGCCAGAAGAAATTGGTCTTTTACTTTCAATCTCCTAAAACAAAATAAATTCCAGTATAGGATCCTGTAGCAAGGCAAACTAAGCTTCATCTGATGGAAAAATCAAATACTTTAATGACATACAGGTTGAAAAAAATTGCCACAACTAAACCACCTCTCCAGGATATTCTCAGTCCCATCCTCCATAATGACTAGAAAAATGGTCCATTGCCAAAGTAAACTCACCCAGAAACTTTTAAACAAAACCTAACTTCCATAGTAGGGTAAGGACTAAAAATATTTACTAGACATTTGAAAAACATGACACCCAAAACACTATCACACTTCTCAATTCTCTCAATTAATGTGAATGGCTTAAATTGTTCTCTAAAGAGGCATAGGTTGGCTGACTGGAAACATAAACTCAGACCAGATACCTGTTGCATATAAGAGTCTCACCTTACCTTACAGGATAAAAATAGATTCAAGGTGAAGAGAGATGGATAACTATAATTCAGGCTAATGAAAATCAGAAAAAAAGCAGGTGTTGCAATTTCATTTGTGGATACAATACACTTTAAACCAACAATGGTAAGGAATGATAAAGATGGACACTTCATATTTGTCAAGGGAAACATTCAACATGAACAGATTTCAATTATTAACATTTTTATACCCAACCAGAATGATCCTCAATTTATAAAGAAGACCCTAACAGACATGAAAAATTTGATATCTTCCTGCACCATAGTAGTCAGAGAATTTAACACCCCTTTGGAAGTATTGGATAGATCCTCCAAGGCTAAACTACATAAAGATATTTTAGACATAAACCTGACTGTAGAAAACTTGACCTAACAGTCATCTATAGAATATTTCATTCTAATAAAACCAAATACAGTTTCTTCTCATCAGCTGATGGAACATCCTCCGAAATGGATCACATCTTAGATCACAAGTCTAACCTCAGCAAATTTAAAAGAATAGAAATTATTCCTTGTATCTTCTCAGACTATCACAAAATTAAAGTTAAACTCAACAACAACAGGAATCTTCATACTCATACAAAGTCCTGGAAGCTAGATAATTTTATGCTGAGTAATAGCTGTGTCATAGAAGAGATTAAGAAGGAAAGTACCAGATTTTTGGAAGAAAATGACAATGAAGACACAAATTATCAGATCTCTGGGATACTACAAAGGCAGTTGTAAGAGGAAAATTTATAGTATTGCATGCCTTTCTCAAGAGAACAGAAAGAGAGGAAGTCAACAACTTAATGGGACATCTCAAGCAATGGGAAAAGGAAGAACATTCCAATCCCAAACCCAGAAGAAGAAAAGAAATAACCAAAACTAGAGAAGAATTACATGAAATTGAAAACAAAGGAATTATTCAAAATATCAATGAATCAAAAGTCAATTTTTTTGAAAAGGTTAATAAAATAGATAAACCTTTGGCTTACCTAACCAGAAACAGAAGAGAAAAATTCCTAATATCATCAGTCATAAATGATAAAGGTGAAATAACAACCTACACTTTAGAAATTCAAAAATTCCTTAATGAATACTATAAAAAAACCTCTGTTCTCAGAAATATGAAAATCTGGAGGAAATAGACCAATACCTGGAAACATGTCACCTCCTAGACTCAGCTAAAAAGAATTGGAAATATTTAATATACCTATATCAAATACTGAAATAGCATCAATGATATAAAATCTCCCAAAAAAGAAAATTCCAAGACCAGATGGTTTTACTTCATAATTCTACCAAACCTTAAAATAGGAACTAGTACCTATATTACATGACCTTTTCCAAAAGATAGAAAAAGAAGGAATACTCCCCAACACAATCTATGAAGCAAATATCACCCTGATCCCCAAAACATGAAAAGATGCAGCAAGGAAAGAAAATTATAGACCATTTTTTTTAAAGAATATAGATGCAAAAATATTTAATAAGACACTAGCAAACAGAATCCAGCAACACATCAAACATATAGTACATTATGACCAAGTTTGTTTTATCCCAGGGTCTCAAGGTTCATTTGACATATGTAAATCTATAAATATAATACACCACATAAACAAAATGAAAAACAAAGACCATATCATTCTCTCAAATGATGCATAAAAAGCTTTTGATAATATCCAGCATGCTTTCATGATCACTTAAGAAAACAGGTGTAGAAGGACATATCTTTAACTGATAGGGGCCATCTACAGCAAACCCATAGCCAATATTATATTGAATGGAATAAAACTAAAATAATTTCCACTCAGTTCAGGAACAAGGCAAGGATGCCAATTGTTTCCACTGCTACTTAACATTGTAATGGAAGTCTTAGCTATCATAGTCAGGCAAGGGAAAGCTATCAAGGGTAGCTCCATTCAAATAGAGTCAGAGAAGATCAATCTTTCACTCTGTAGATGACATGATTTTATACCTGGAAAACAGCAGGGACTCAACTAAAAAATTCTTAGAAACAATCAAGGATAAAAAATTAATAAAAATCAGTAGCTTTTATATATATCAATTATAGTCAAGCTGAAAAATCAGTCAAGGACTCTATTCCATTTAAAGTAGTGCCAAAGAAGATAAAATATTTGGGAATTTACCTAATAAAAGATATTAAAGAACTCTATGAAGAGAATTATGAAACCTGAGAAAAGAAATAGCTAAAGATGTTAACAAATAGAAAAACATACCATGCTCATGACCTGGAAGAATCAACATTGGTAAAAATGTCCATGATACACAAAGCAAAATACAAATTTAATGCAATCCTTATTAAAGCACCATTATTATTCTTTAAAGAACTCAAAAAATACTACTTTGTTTTATATGAAATCAGAAAAAATTCTTGAATAGCCAGGACATTACTCAAAAATAAAAACAAATTAGGAGGAATCACACTACCAGACTTCAGACCATACTATAAATCTATAGTGATCAAAATAGCATGGTACTGGCACAAAAACAGAGAGATAGATATATGGAACAGAATAGACAACAAAGAGATGAACCCAGCTACTTATCATCATTTGACCTTTGATAAGACTATCAAAAGCATTCATGGAGGGAAAGGCTCCCTGTTTAACAAATGGTGCTGGATGAACTGGCTGGCAACCCTATAGAAGACTGAAACTAGACCCACACCTTTCACCATTAACAAAAATTGACTCTCACTGGATGAAAGACTTAAACCTAAGACATCAAACTATAAAAATATTTGAAGACAGTACAGGGGAAACTCTTTAAAAAATTGGCTTCAATTCAATTTCACCTTACCAGCTTCTCTAGCCAAATGGTGAAAAATAATCATGGGAAAGAATCAGTGGAAAAACTCTGGCAACAAATAATCAGAGTAGATCATCTCTCTCAAGGAATGAGGAGATACAATAGGAGATCTCATTCATAAACAAATGGCTGACATGTCAGGATTTGAATTCAAAATTTGGATGGTAAATAAGATTAACAAAATGGACCTAAGTTGGAATTAGAAATTCAAGGAGTAATTTAAAAGTTGACTCAATGAATTCAAAGACAAAATCACCAAAGATTTTGACATATTGAGGCAAAAACTTGCAACCCTCAAAAATCTGAGAAATATAGTAGAATCCCTCAGTAACAGAATGGACTGGGCAGAAGAAAGAATCTCTGACATTGAATACAAAGCTTTTGAACGCTCCCAAATGCTCAAAGAGGAAGGGGAGTGCAAAACTTTTTATTCCCTGAGAGAGTTGTGGGACCACTCCAAAAAAGCAAACATTCACCTTATAGGAATCCCTGAAGGAAAAGAGGATGTTCCAAAAGGCACAGATGCTTTACTCCAAGAGACAATTGAGGAGAACTTCCCAAGCACAGCAAGACATATGGAAATTCAGATAGCAGACAGTTTCAGATCCTCAGCATGACTCAATGCAAATAAAACATTTCCTAGACACATTATAATTAACTTTGCCAAAGTTAACATGAAGGAGAAAATTCTACAAGCAGCCAGATATAAGAAAACCATAACCTAAAATGGGAAGAATATTAGAATGACTGCAGATCTCTCTGCTGAAACTTTTCAAGTCAGAGAGGATGGTCGTCAACCTTCAACCTCCTTCTTCAACCAGTCAGCTTGAGTATCCCCTGCCTGGATCACCATGGGAGCATTAGCCTTTTGTTAATAGGGACCATTACCAGGTCATGAAAGATTTTGACAGTATCCTGTGCACACTGGGCTCAGACTGACACCAAGGTTTATTCCTGAATCCATATCAGAGGGGGAGAAATTAGTGGTCCACAGTTTTTTTCTCTTCTCAGAAGGAGGCCTAGATGAGAGCCTTTATTTTATCTGGCCATAAGAAAATCAAGTAAAATAGTTATGGCCTTTAATAACCAGAAATTTTAAGTCTAAAAAATGTATAAATGATTGCACTTAGCATCTTGTGTTCTACACCAAGAATGGAGGCCTACAGAGGAGTTGAGCTTTGTTTGCACCATGTCCGTTATGTTGTTTTGAGTACTAAGATCATCAAGGAAGGGCAATATATGAACAGAAGTGTTGTCATTATGACTATTATTTCTATTCCTTTTACCTTGTTAAAAAATAAATATTAAGTTTATAATATAATTTTCTTATAAAACACTATGTGTTTTGGTTAAATTATTTCTTATTGTATATTATAAAATAAATATAGATAGGGTGTAAAAATTAAGATTAAACAAATACTGTGAGTAAAATTTCTCTTGGGTAGTCTTAGGAAAGCTAGAACGAAAGACAAGCCAGGTGGAGATGAGAAACCCAGGGCCTGCTCCCTGTCCCAGCCCTGTCAAGAGCCATTCTTTTGTGACCCTGGTCCAAGTCTGTCCCTATCCACAAATCTTCACCCACAGAACTGGCTAGATGACATTAGACTTTTGTATGGGTGCTCCTACTGTATTTCAAAAGCCAGTGCTCACCAGGTTTTAAAACACTAAAGCAAGTGAATAAAAACACAAGACTTTATATTTTGGGGCCTTATTTAATAAATCTCATCAACACAGAGATTTCTAATTCTTTTACAATTAAATATATTTACTTAATATTTATTTACACAAAAATGTTCTACTCTATCACTCTTAATGTTCTTAGAGTTACTTTTCTGTGTATTTGTGTGTATGAAATATAAAAATTATTTTGTGTTGCTGCCTTAACTCTTTTAATTACTCTTTTAAGTTATGAAATCTGCTGTGAACATTTGGTTAAGGTTGGCTTTGTATCTTTTCCTGTATGTCCCCTTGAGGTAAATTCTAAGTCAGATAAACTTGTGTAAGACCCAGGCTCTATTTTTGCAGAACAATTGGCAAAATATTCTCATAAAATAACACTATTTTTTTTCATATATTATTTTTGTGGTTTTAAGTATCAACGTAAAAAAAAAAAAACTGCTAGAATGACATCTACTGTGCAGCAAATGTTCTAAAAGGATTGCTCTATTCATGCTGTTATGTAATAGTCTGTGTATTTAATGAACTCCTCAATTCCATGTTATCTATGAATTCTTTCTTCAGTGTTCTACCTCTCTGCTGTTCAAAAGTGTGGCTTTTAGACCTGATGGGTTAGCATCAGTAGTGAGTTTGTTAGCAACAATGAATCTCACCTTCACTGAGATCTTCTGAATCAGAATCTGTATTATAATTGTTGCACACACACACACACACACACACACACACACACACACAAGAAATGTACTTCTAACTCTCAATGACTTTTTCATCTGAGGAATAGACACAACTGATTTTTTTTTGTTTTTGAGACTGAATTTCACTTTGTCACCCTAGGTAAAGTGCCATGGAATGACAGCTCACAGAAACCTAAAACTCTTGGACTCAAGTGATTCTCTTGCCTCAGCCTCCTGAGTCTGGAACTACACAGGTGCTGGTCACATGCCTGTCCTTTTTGTTTTAGACGTGGGGTCTTGCTGTTGCTCTGGCTGTTCTTCAACTCCTGAGCTCAAGCAATACTCATTCTTCAGCTTCCTGGAGGGCTAGAATAAAGACATGAGCCACTGTGCCCAGATGACACAGCTGATGCTGTATGATGAAAATTACAGCACTGGAAACGTATGTTTCTGTGTGCATGCTTTAGTTTTGTATTTTATATTCTATTTAAGCATGGTATCTACACTAATTTTTAGAACTTATGCTATTCTTTTTCCACAGAGGTAGAAAATGCCTTCAGGTAAGGGGGGACATAGGGGCTCATGCCCACAATCCCAGGACTATGAGCAGCTGAGGCTGGCATATTGCTTGAGCAAAGGTGTCTGAGGTCAACCTGAGCAAGAGTGAGATTTTGTCTCTACTAAAAATGGAAAAACTAACTGTTAATTGTAGCAGATACCTGTAGTCCCAGCTACTCAGGAGGCTGAGGCAAGAGGATCTCTTGAACCCAACAGTTTGAGGTTGCTGTGAGCTATGAGGGCACCATGGCATTCTAACCAGGGTGACAGAGCGAGTCTTTATCTCAAAAAAGAAAGAAAAAAAACCTTCAGTTTTAATAGTGTAAAATGTATCTTGTATAATTCAGGTCACTTGTGTTTGTCAGAGCGAGTACTCATAACCTCCTTTTGTTGTTGTTGTTGTTGTTGTTTTTGTTTTTTGAGACAGAGCCTAACTTTGTCACCCTCAGTAGAATGTCATGGCATCACAGCTCACTGCAACTTCAAACTCTTATACTCAAGGAATTCTCTTCCCTCAGCCTCCTGAGTTCCTGGGACTACAGGTGCCTGACACAACACCCAGCTATTTTTTAGAGATGGCGTCTTGCTGTCACTCAGCCTGGTCTCTTAGACTCCTGAGCCAAGCAATCCACCTGCCTTGACCTCCCAGAGTGCTAGGATTATAGACATGAGCTACCATGCCTGGCCTCTGAGGTAAAATTAAGAGCTGTGCTTCCTGCCACATGCAATTAAGAACTCTACTTCCTTCCATGTGCTTGCTTATTTATTTATTTATTTATTTATTTATTTATTTATTTATTTATTTATTTACTTATTTATTCAGGGATCGTTGATATGTAGTCTTCTGGGCATATAATTTGCTCTGGAGGAGTGGGAATACATCGATCCTAAAAACTGTGCCCATGGCCACTTGATCACCATGTTATTTATTTATTTATTTTTATTTCAGGAATTGTTGACATTCACCATAGAATTTACTCTAGAACAGTGGAAATACTTGGATCCTGCTCAGCAGAATTTGTATAGGGATGAGATGTTAGAGAACTAAAGAAACCTGGTCTCTGGATGAGGATACCTTATCTTCAGAATATCTAATTTGCCTCAAGGATTTTATTTCTTTCCTTTGTTAAATGTGCCTTTAATGTTTGTACTGTGTATGAATTTATCGCAGATTCCTGATGTCTGGGGAAAATGTTGGAATTTGTTAACATACAAAAAAGAAATTCTTTTCACCTAAGTATTTACCTTCTTTCTTAAGGTGATTTTTAAGTTTCACTCTAGTGGTGATTCTAGAAATTCAGTAATATAACATGTTTTTTATACACCTTAAGATCCAGTTCCTCTAGTTTATTTTTAATTCAGTCGTATTTGAAAGTGAAGCACAGTATCCATAAATAGACTTCAGAAGGTGTCAGAAAACGGAAAATAATTTTCTTGACTTTTTCATAATATTCTTTCTTCTCTACTGTGTACCATGCTAAATACTTAAATAATTAAGAATACATTTTAAATATTCTATAGGGGCTGTCAAATTGGTAAGCTGGAAAGTAATTTTTAAAAATCTTCTGTCATTTTTTTTCTCTACTGAGTACATTACAAAGTTGAGAATTAATGAACCCCAAGAAAAATTCACATGTCTTTTTCTAATAAATTATAACTTACTATCTTTCAACTGGTCCTGGTCACCTTTTTGAAACAAATGTAAAAGAGAGAGGAAATAATAGCCAAACACCCAGTAGGAGGAAATGAAGCAAAAGGCACAGGTCACAGATCAAAGGTCAAGGAGGAAGCCAGACTTTAAAGGGTGGATTCAGAAACTGGCACAATGAAACTAATTTTTGATAAGCCTTGATTTATTTCTCTTATTGTCATAGAAGAACGTCTTCTTTCTTATGTTCTTAAATTATCTGAGGATTAATTCTCCTTAAGATTATAAAAAAAGTCATTTGATGATTTCCCTTGTCCTTCAGTAATCTTTCATCAAATTCACAGTGAGGGCCACAGTTCTCCCTTCGCCTGGAGGGTTATGGTCTATTCATCCATGCCCTTGGCCATCTTGGGAAAAACTTTGCATATTTCTGAGTACCTCTAAGTTAAGCCATTTTGAGTTCTCTTTTTTCCTCATGTCAGAAATATATAAACATGGTGATCACATTGTGATATTGTTTCAGAAGTCCCAGCAATACTGTAGACAGATGGCAAATATTTTCCGTTTTATTAATTTTCAATACTATGGAGGTTTCAAAAGTGGTTCTACAGAAATTGAGAGTCTGCAATTTCATCAAAGTATGAAGAACTTTCCTTTCATTAAATATTAAATTACATATTATATATTGAATATTTATTTTTAAAATATAATCATATAATTTATACTAACAATTTCTTTTTCCTAGGCTTAACTAAAATTAAACATTTAAACTGTATATGCACAATTTCCACATGTGTAAGATAGTTTAATACACTACTTTCCATCTAGAGACTTATCTTAAAATGTTCTATGAGGAGGTGAGAACATTGTCCTACACAGAGTAACATTTTGACTGTTAAAATGTCTAAACTTGGGTGGCACTTTCCCAGAAAGGGGCTGCACATGCATATCTGAGGCCCTGGCACTGACTTGTAGTCACTGACTTCACCGGATGTGCAGACTTTCACAGCTTCTGCTAGAAGTCATCCTCAGATATGAACTCTCACTTTGCACAGCATTAAAAAGCATTTTAATTCAGTGCCAAAATATAAGAATCAGATTTCACATGAAAAAATAGACTTATGGTTTCTCTTTGAAAATCATCAGCCATGCTGGGCCTGCATTCTGCCAGGACAGAGCCTTCTAAGGCCAATGTGTTGTCCTTCTTCTACGTGGTGTTGAGCTTGTGCCCACCCTGACTACTCATTTTTATATCTTAAACTCAGTAGGGCAGTGTTTTTCAACCTTGTTTATCTTATGGCACACTTGAACCTATAGTTCAACTTCCAAAATACACTTAAAATTATGTTGATTGAAAAAACAAATGCAATCAATGTAACCTGGTTCTTTGTACTCTCAATGAATCCCCAACAGCAACAACAACAACAACAACAAAAACAAAAACAAACAAAACCCCCAGAATATACTTACTGTTCTTTGAACTTCTTTCAAAATAATTTAAAAAATGATCTTTACAAATTTTTATGGCACACATAAGATCCTCTCACAGCACACTGGTTGAAAATCACTACTGTAGGCATTTGAACTTGGGACCAACACAACCCTGCTGAGTTGTGTTCCCTTCCAAGGTAATTTGCTAATGTTCTAACCCAAATCCCTTAGAATGTGACTTCACATACTTGAAGTTAGGTCTTAAGTGTGATAATCTAGGTAGAATGACCTTGGGTGGCTCCTAATCCAGTCTGAATGGTGTCCTTATAAGAAGAGGAGATTAGGACACAGACACACACAGGGAGAAGATAGACACCTGCTAGGCAAGGAGAGGCCCTTAGAAGAAAACAACCCTGTCAGACCCTTGACACAGGGCCTCTGAAAGTATGAGAGGATAGGTTTCTGTTGTTTGTACCACTCAGTCTGTGTGCCTTTGTTACAGCAGCCTAAGAAAACCCATCATACCCATCCACCACTGTGTCAGCAAAATGAAGGCTCTGTGTCATGGTCCTTCTTCCAAGAAGTAGTGAGAGAGGTTACCCAGAAAAAGTAAGGTCTAACAGAACAGAAATTTTCTCAAGAGGACCCCAAGGGTACACCTGCAAGGTCCTCCCCATGGTGACTCAGCTGTTAGAAATTTGTATAAACTTCACTTCCTGGGACCTGGAGACTAATGCTTGCTTTGCTTCTATAAAACTCAGAGTCAGCTTCTTCAGCTTGATTCAAACTGACCAGTGAGAATGATCCCTGTGGGCCAGAACTTTTTGACTGGAGATAACAAGGAGAAGACTGGGCCAGTGGGGGAGTGGAGCCATTTTGAATTCTTCAGTGCCATCACTCCTCTTAAAAGTCCTTCCCCATTTATTTATTTATTTATTTATTTTATCTATACATATACATGTGTTTATTTGATTTCCACTTTTTGCCTTCACAAAATTAAAAAGGCTTAAAATTTAATAACAATAACAATGTTTAAGATAAGAACTAGAAACAAAAACCTCGTAAAGAACGAATGAAGATAAATACATTCAGGAATGAAATCAGATGATTTCTACAATGAAATATTGAGCAATAATAATAATAATAATGCAAAAAAAGTAACATTCACATTGTATGACAAAAGTGTATGTATTCTATGATAGAATGCTTTGACTCTGAGGTTCAGTATGGAGTCATCAGTTAACTCCTTTTTCTTTTTTTCCCAAAGTCTCAAAAATTGACAACTAATATTTATAAATAAAAATAGAAGATAATTTCAAAAACAGATCATGCCAAATCTTATAGACAATAGAAAAAGAAGAAATACTTCAAAATTATTCTACTTCATCTGGATATATTTGAAATTGGAAAAAATATATCATTATAAAGGGAAATTGCAAATGTATTTCACTTATAAATGAGAATAGGCCCTTCCTCTTTTAAACATGGGTTTTGGGTGTTCCATTGGGCCTCATCTTCCTGCAACATTGGGTTGTTGTGAGTAACACACCATCATCACATCCTTGTCATCATCATCCTACCATCACCTCTAGCAAAAAAAAAAAAAAAAAAAAAAAAAAAAAAAAAGCGCGACAAATTTAGTGCAAAAGTCTTTATGAACTTTCATTTTTGGTTCTAGAATCTAGCAAAACTTCATTCCATAAAATACAATGAGAAGGGTGGGGGAAAGCAAAATAAGAACAAAAGGCACATTTGTCATTTCAAAGTTGCTCTACTCTTAACAGCAAAGCAGAGGGGACTTCCTTATCTGTGGCTAAAACTGGCCTTCTTCAAGGTTTGGCTATTACCTCTTTCTCTCCTTCGAACAGAGGGAATGGCCTGAAAAAAGTGGCAAAATAAAAATATTTTCTGTTTTTCTAAAACTTTCCCCACTCTTTTTGAGAATTAAAACCTACACCTCTGGCTCATGCTTGTAATCCTAGCACTCTGGGAAGCTGAGGAAGGCAGATTACTTGGGCTCAGGAGTTCAGAGCAAGAGTGAGACCCCATGTCTACTAAAAATAGAAAAAGTAGCAGGGTCTCATGGTGGGCACCTGTTGTCCCAGTTACTGGAGAGGCTGAGGTAGGACAATCACTTGAGCCCAGGAGTTTGAGGTTGCTATGAGCTGTGATGCCACAATATTCTACCCAGGGCCAGTGAGTGAGTCTCTGTCTACATACATACATACATAAATTCTACATCATCTGTGCATACATAAATTCTACATCATCTGTGCCTAGTGGTCAGGAGGGGCATGGAAATGTCTTTTGTTCTTTGTGCCACGGAGATGGCTCATCTGAATTGTCTGCATGGAGGGCCAGGTAGGCAAAGGTCTGGGCCTTCCAGGTGGATGGAGGTCACAGGGTTGTTTTTGATGGAGATGCGATTGTTGTTGCAGGAAAAATGGTGAATTAAATCTGGCAGACACTTATATCAACAATATAGAGGAAGGAACCTTTAGTTGCTAGCATGAACTCAGGTGCCTCAAGGTATAAAATGCTGAGTTCCAGGAAAACAGTTTTTTTCAAACTATTTTATCCATCTTCCTGCAGTTCAATATCAGTAGCATAGTTATAATTACAACAAAGGGTACAAAGAGTTAATGATTATAATTCTCAAGAAACCAGGGTGCTGTTGTTACATAGCTTTTGAAAGGTTATTTTAGCTCAGTGTAAAGTTTCTTCTTATCTTTGGAGAAGGAGGTCTTCTGAGGCTGCTTGCTGTTTTCTCAGGATCACTAAGAAGTATAATATTTATTTATATATTTCTCCTTCCTTGGAATAATAAAAATTATTAATTATATAGTTAAATGATGACAGCCTACAACTAAAAGCTCTCACTTTAAAATCTCTATCTTTCTACTTATGTGGACAATGATGGCATTTAGATAGGAGTATCCATCCTCCTTAAATGAAAAGATTAATTTCTAAGCTCCTCCTTCCTTCTCCTCAAACCACTTCATCTCCTACTTCTGATGCAGCCTGGAGGAGAGGCACTGAACTTTCAGTAACATCCTGATTTCTTGGAAGGGCAAACAAGTTAGTTTAGCCTGGGGGTGAGGGAGTTTAGTTGAGCAATTCCATTGTGGTGTGATCTGCTGGGCCCAGTGCAGGAGCTCAGCCCAACCCATGGCCTTCTAGCCCGTGTTTAGCCTTTCGGTCTTTCTCAGTCTCTCTGTCAGACATTTTATCAGAATACACACTGTGCAGCCTGGAAGGCTATTGGAATGTCCATGCTCATTTCTTCAGATGAAAAAACTGAGGCCTGGGGGGGTTTGCACTGTGGCCCTCAGGGGCATTAAGACCCTTATGCTCAAACTTCTGTAGGCTGCTATTCTCAAACCAACTAACTCCCCTTACAACACCCCCATCCTTCCTGTGGGGGGTAAAAAAAAAAAAGTCATATTTGTTAGTTCAGGAATTAGGAGCCATCAGTGAAATTGTTCAGCCTATTCACCAGGTAGTCCCTAATCCTTATGCCCTCCTATCTACAATTCTTTCCAATACATCTCATTACACAGTTTTAGATCTCAAAGATGCTTTTTTCATTATCCCCATCTATGAGCTCTCCCAACCCATCTTTGCCTTCACCAACCCTAATTCCTTCACCAGCCAACAACTCTTCTGGACAGTCCACCCATAAGGATTTAGAGACAGTCCTCATTAGTTTGGTCAGGCACTTCAGGGCAACCTCCAGCAATTAACTTTACCAAAACATTCCACAATTCTTCAATAGGTAGATTACCTCCTCCTGTAAAGCCCCTCCCCAGCTATCTCTGGCAAGACACCATTCATCTACTCTTTCCTCACCACCAAGAGGTATAGAGTTTCCCCTTCCAAAGCCCAGTTAACTTCTCCCTCTGTCCAATACCTCAGTATCCTCTTGAAAGAATAAGAAAAACTCATTTCCCCTGACTATATTCAGGCTATCTCCTTTTTATCCCTTCCTTGAACAAAAAATGATCTCCTCTCCTTCCTAGGGAATCTAGGATATTTTAGAGCTTGGATTGTCCATTTCATGGCCTCAGCTAAACCTCTACACACAGCTGCTAAAGCCCCCCCCCCCCAGGCAACGTCTAGACCCGCATCAGCTTTAGTCACATTCCTTAGTCTCCCTATAATCCTCTGTCCCAAACACTCTCCCTTCATATCCCTGATCTCTGCTATACATTTTAACTCGTAGTGTCAGAACACCAAGGATGTGCAGTAGGGGTCCTAACAGAAACTTCACAATGATCCCCTCCCACTAACTAGAATTGCTCTCTAAGCAGATAAAATTCACAGCCCTGGGCCTCCTTGCCTCCCAGCGGTGGCAGCCATGTTCCTCCTTTCCTGGAGGTGGAGAAATGCCCCAGCCCATGGGGCTAGTTCAGCAGGGACCTAGGACATGGAGGGAGAGAGTGGAAGAAGGGAACAAGAGGCACAAAGAATGGGGAGCAAGACAGGATTCTGATCAAACTCCCAAAAACTTTATTTTTTAACAGCTATTTAAACACAAGTGGAGGGGGGAGGTGTGCTCAGAGGTGAGTTTAGGGTGGGGAATTCCAGGAGCAGGTGTGGTAATCCAACGGTCAGGATGTTCGTTTCGCCTATGGCAGTAACCTTCCAAGCACTTGACTTAAGCGATAAGTTTCCAAGGTGAGCTTGTTCTTAAGTATTGGCTCCTGGCATCTCCTCCCTTTTTATTTATTTATTTATTTATATCTTTTTTTGAGTGAGGCAGCTTAGGTGGGAACGAGGAATGAATGTCTCATCTATTGATGAGTGGGCATTGACCT
>CAUYPK010088200.1:0-38052 GCA_963574355.1 Loris lydekkerianus | reverse complement strand
TACTCTGATTATTCATATTGCCAGAGTTTTTCTGTTGATTTCGCCTCATGATTGTTTTTCACCATTGCCTCTGGCCGTCCTCAGAGTTGGGGAGGTGTCTCTCCAAGATTAGACCCCAGCGGGATCACTCTATTGTTGCTGCATCTTTGTAGGGTGTGACCCTCTGTAGTTCCTCTGGGGCTGCCCTAGCTAGGGAGTTCTGGCTATGGAAGCAGCTCCAGTGTGTGACACACCCTGATCCAGCAACAGGTCTGGGGGTGATGTGCATGGTTCTGGGAATGCCTCGTGCCTAGTGACTTTGGCACAGACAGCCCAAGGCTCCAGCATTCTCTGGCCAGGAGAGGGGCTCTGTGCAGAGGCAGGGAGTGCTCCAGAGGGCACACAACTACCTGAGTCCCTGGCCAGATGAACAGGCTAGTGTGGAGGCTGGGAAGACACAGGAGGGAGGACACAGGGTTGTGTGGCTCCCGCAGTTCCTGGTCAGGGAATGCGGAGTCCCGGTGGGTCCAGGTCACCCGTCGGGGGTCGCTGCATAGCTCTTATAGAGGTCTGGGCGGGGCCAAGCCCAGGAATTTGAGGTTGCTATGAGCTGTGACGTCAGGGCACTCTACCCAGGGCAACAGCCCAAGGCTCCAATGTGCCAAAACCACCTCACTCTGTCCCTAAGGATTAAGGCTGTAAGGCAGCTCAGCCCCTACCCATAGGCTGCACAGTCACTAGGTTACTTTGTCCCACCCAATCCTTGCTCTGGGACCCTGAGGGCGGAGCTTGCCCGGGCAGTTCTTTCACAATGGCTTCCTGCGCCCAGCTCAGTGGCTCAGTCTGGGGCCCCAGACAATGCCCAAAGTTTTCCACACTCCTGCTCAAGCTCTCCCCAACGCAGTTCAACTGAGTGCCAAGTTCAAGAACACCAAAACAGTTCACAGGTAAGGCCTTTCTGGTTTGCAGTCTAACTGCGGCTTGTACTCACGGTTGCCGGGGTCGATGGAACACATGCAGCCCCTTGCCAGTTTTCCACTGTTTTTGTCTTCCTCCTGGGGTCCAGAAGTCCCTTGCTGGCTCCCTGTATCCTCAAAGGGATGATCATAGGCAGATCCCACCGGCCAGAGATGCCTGGAGTCTTGTCTCCCCAGATTTGCGGTGCCCAGTTGCAGGGAAGCTGTTATTCGGCTGCCATCTTTAATCCGCTTCACATTCAGTGATTCTTTGTGTTCATCCTGTGTTACAGCAGTTCCAAAAATTCTTGCTGTTTCTTGAAGCCACCTGCTCCCACGCCTGCAGTGTCTGCCTCTGTAATGATTAGTTTTGTTGCAACTTCTTCTCAGTACTTTTTCTCCCAACCATTTTATTGAGCTAAATTCATATTCCACAATATTCAAACTTTTAAACTGTACAATTCAATGGTTTTTAGTGTATTCACAGAATTGTACAACCATCATTACAATCTAATCGTGGAACATTTTCACGACCTAAAAGAAACCTATCACCCATTGGCAGTCATCCCCATTTCTACAGGTCTTATCATCTAGGGCTGGACATAGAACCCATTTTCTCAGCCCCAACAGGCTCATAAACCAGTTTGATGGATGCCCCATCTAAGCTGCCACTCCTGGGGAGGAACATAATGCCCCAAACAACCACATTCGTACACAACAGCAGTTTTAAAATAAACTTCTGCCCACAGGCCTCTGGGACCAACAGTTGTGATATATTTTAGGCATACATTCCATTTCCCCACCCCACCTGCCCACAGGGAAAGAGAACCTGCATATAACCCCGTACTCAGAGAGCCAAAATCAGCAACCCACTTAGAATCCCCTCGGCTCTGCCAGAGTCTTTGCTTCACCTCGGCTCTGCCGGTTAGCTTATATCTATAGTAAAATCTGTCGTGTTGCTTACCTGTGATGGTCCGTGAATTCATTCTTTGATTTTCTGAGACCAAGGATGTAGCAGAGAAGTTCTGGTAACACTATTCCCCATTCCCCAGCCTGAGGAAAATCATAATTTACTTACTGTCTTTATAGATTTGTCTATTCTACACATTTCATATGAAGAGAATCATAAAATATTTATCCTTTTGTGTCTGGCTTAAGTCACTTAGCATAATAACTTCAAAAGAATTTTACTTAATTGCATTTAAGGCTGGATAATATACATTGTATGGATATACCACATTCCCTCCCTTTATCAATGGGCCTTTAGGTTGTTTCTATATTTTTATGTGTTTTAAACAATGCTACTATGAATAGGAGTGTACAAATAACTGTTTGAGTTCCTGCTTTCGATTCTTTTGTGTATATATCTAGAAGGAGAATTGCTAGATCATTTGGTAATTCTATGTTTAATTTTATGGTGAACTGCCATGCTGTTTTCCACAATGGCTACACTATTTTACATTGCCATCAGCAACGTACAAGTTTCCAGTTTTCTCTACGTCCTTGCCAACACTCCTTACTTTCTGTTCTTTTCTTTTTTTCTAATAGTACCCATCCTAATGGGTGTGAAATAATAATCTCATCCTGGTTTTAATGTGAAATTTCCTAATGATTAGTGATGTTTAGCATCTTTTCATGTATTTATTGACCACCTGCATATCATCTTTGGAAAAGTGTTTATTTAAGTCTTTTGCTCATTTTGGAATTGGGCTTTCTGTTTTTTCTTACTGTTGAGCTTTAGGAGTTCTTAATATATTCTGGATATTAAACCCTATCAAATATATGATTTGCAAATATTTTAGCTTATTATAGGGGTTGTCTTTTTAACTCTATTGTGTTTTTGAGGCAAATACATTTTTAATTTTGGTAAAGCACAATTTGTCTAGTTTTATGTTGTTGCCTGTGATTTTGGTGTTATTCCTAAGAACTATTCATCAAATCTAATGTCATGAAACAATTCCTCTATTTTCTCTTTGTCGCATATGGTCCAACTTTATTCTTTTGCACATGGATATACAGTTTTCCCAGCAGCATTTGTAGAAAACTGTATTTTCCTCTTGAATGGTTTTGTCAACTGTGTCAAAAATCACTTAATCATACCTGTGAAGTTTTACTTCTGGGTTGTCTATTCAGCTCCATAGATCTATACATCGTCTTTATATCACTACCACATTGTTCTGTTTTCTGTAGCTTTGTAGTTAAGTTCTGAAATAAGAAAGTCTGAGAGTTCCAACTTGTATTTCATTAAAAAAAACTTTTTTTTTTTTTTTTTTGCTATTTATGGTTCCTTAATATTCTGTATGAATTTTAGGATGAAGTTTTCTATCTCTGAAAAAAATAACATTGTTGTTAGAATTTTGATAGGGATAGCATTGGATCACTTTGAATGGTGCTGATATCCTGACAATATCAAGTTGCAATTCAGGAACATGGGATGTCTTTCCATTTATTTATCTCCTTTATTTCAACAATGTTGTATAGTCTTCAGTGTACACATCTTTCACCTCCAAGCTTAAGTTAATTCCTAAGTATTTTATTGTAGTGGAATTATTTTCTTAATTTTTATTTTGGACTGTTTAAGTGTTTAGAAAAACAAGTAATTTTTGTGTGTTGGTTTTGTATCCTGCTGAATTTGCATACTAATTCTAAGTGTGTGTGTGTGTGTAGGTGTGTAATTTTTAAGATTTTCTACATATAAGATCACAGAAGTAATTTTACTTCTTCCTTCCTAATCAAAATGCTTTTTATTTACTTTTCTTGCCTAATTGCTCTGTCTATTCTATGAACTGAATGTTTGTGTCTTTCCCAAATTCATATGCTGAGGCCATCACCCCAAATGTGGTGGTATTTACAGGTGTTTTGTCCATGAAAGACTATTGAATTTTGTGAAATGCTCTTTCTGTATCGATTGAAATGATTATGTGTTTTTTCTTCATTCTGTTAATGTGGTGTATTAATGATTGTTTTTTATATGTTGAAGCATCTTTGAGTAAATTCCATTAAGTCATGGTGCATAATTTTTTCACATGCTGCTGAATTTGGTTTGGTAGTATTTTCTTGAGGATGTTTGAATTAATATTCATAAGAGATATCCATCTTTAGTTTTTTTTCTTATTGTATTCTTATTTGGCTTTGGTATCAAGGCAATTCTGGCTTCATTAAATAAGTTAGAAAGTGTTCTCTCCTCTTCATTTTCAAAAGAGAGAATGGTCTATTTCTTCTTTTAATATTTGGTAAAATGTATCAGTGAAGCCATTTAATCCTGGGCTTGTCTTTGATAGGAAGTTTTTGTTGACTGATTCAATCTCTTCACAAATTATAGGTCTATCAAAGTTTTCAATTTCTTCATATCCAGTCTTGGTAGGTTCTGTGTCCTCTAGAATTTTGCCCATTTCTTCTAGGTTATTCGATTTGTTGGCATATAGTTGTTCATAGTACTCTCTCAGAATCTTTCATATTCTGTAGAATTAGTAGTAACATCCCCAATTTCATTTCTGGTTTTAGTAATCTGAGCCTTCCCTTTTTTTCTTAGTCAATCTAGGTAAAGTTTTGTCAATTTTGTTGATCTTTTTGAAGAACCAACTTTTGCCTTTGCCGAGTTTCTCTATTGTTTTTCTATTCTCTATTTCATTTATCTCTGCTCTAATCTTTATGATTTCCTTCCTTCTGCTAGGTTTGGGGTTAGTTTGTTCTTCTTTTTCTAGTTCCTTAAAGTGTAAATTTAGATTGTTGATTTGAGATCTTTCTTTTTTTTTTTAATGTAAGTACTAATAACTATAAATTTCCCTCTTAACGTTTTCACTGCATCCTATATTTTGTTACGTTGTTATGTTTTAATTTTCATTTATCTCTTTTTCTAATTTTTCTTGTGATTTTTCCATTGACCCACTGGTTGTTTAAGAGCATGTTATTTAATTTCCACATATTTGTGAATTTTCCCATTTTCTTTTTGTTATTGATTTCTGGCTTCAACTTGTGTTCATAGAAGATATTGTATTTTGTATGATATTTATCTTTAAAAATCTGTAGTTTGGTCCATCATGGAATGTCCCATGTGTATTTGAGAAGAATGTGTGTTCTGTTTGTTTGTTTGTTTGCTTTGAGACAGAGTCTCACTATGTTACCGTGGGTAGAGTACAGTGTCATCACAGCTCACAGCAAACTCCAACTCATGGGCTTAAGCAATTCTCTTGCCTAGCCACCAGAGTATCTGGGACTACAGGCACCTGCCACACTCCCGACTATTTTTTGTTGTTGTTGTTGCAGTGTCATTGCTTGTTTAGCTGGCCCAGGCCAGGTTCAAACCAACCAGCCTGGGTGTATGTGGCCAACGCCCTACCCATTGAGCTACAGGCACTGCCCTGTGTATTCTGTTTTGTTGTGTGGGTTGTTTTGTATATATCTTTTGGGTCTAGTTGGGTTATTGGGTCATTCAAGTCTTCTATTTCCTTTCTTGTTTTTTGTCTAGTTGTTCTATCCAACTATTACTGTAGAACTGTCAATTTCTCCCTTTTTTTCTGTATATTTTTGCTGCATGTATTTTGGGGTCTGTAATTAGGTATATGAAGATTTATGTTTGTGGCTTGGTGCCTGTAGCTCAAGTGGCTAGGATGCCAGCCATATACACTAAAGATGGCAGGTTCAAATCCAGCCTAGGCCTGTCAAACAACAATGACAACTACAACCAAAAAATAGCTGGGTGTTGTGGCAGGTGCCTGTAGTGTCAGATATTTGGAAGGCTGAGGCAAGAGAATCACTTGAGCCTAAGAGTCTAAGGTTGCTGTGAGCTGTGATGCCACTGCACTCTACAAAGGGTGACAACTTGAGACTGTCTCAAAAAAAAAAAAAAAAAAAAAAAAAGATGTATGTTTGTTATATCATCTTGCTGTATTAAAATTTTTATTACTATATAATGTCCTATGTTTCTTATAAGCTTTTTAAAATTAAGTCTATTTTGCATGATAATACTACACACTTCCCAGCTGTCTTTTCATTCCTATTTGCATGGAATATCTTTTTTCATCCTTTTATTCTTTTGGTTCTTTGAATCTAAAGCATGTCTCTAGTAGAGAGTACCCAGTTGAATACTTTTTAAAAATCCATTCTGCCAATCCCTATCTTTTCATTTGAGTTTTTAACCAATTTACATTTAAAATATTTACTGATAAGGAGGTACTTCTACCAGTTTGCTATTTATTTTCTATTGGATTTTTAGCTTTCTTGGCCTTTAATTTTTGCATTACTGTCTTTTGTGTTTAAATGATTTTTGTAGTGAAGCTTTTTAATTATTAATACTTTCTCATTTCTTTTTGTGTATATGCTATACCTATTTTCTTTGTGGTCTCCATAAGAATTACATTAACATCTCAAATTTATAGTACAGTTTGCAACTCACCTCTGTCTCTACCTTTCAGTTATTAATATCACAAATTATGGATGCTTGGCTGGGTATAGTGGCTTATGCCTGTAATCCTAGCATTTAGGAGGCTGAGGTGGGTGTATTGCTTGAGCTCAGGAGTTCAAGACCAGCTTAAGCAAGAGCAAGACCCTGTCTCTACAAAAATAGAAAAATTAGCTTGGCATTGTAGAGGGAGTTTGAGGTTACTGTGAGTTAGGCTGATGTCATGGCACTCTAGCCTGAGCAAAAGAGTGAGACGCTATCTCAAAACAAAAGAAAATTACAAAAACCAAACAACTCCCTCCCCCAAACCAAATTATGGATGCTTGAAAATAATGACTAATAATTGTTTTTCTATGTATTAGTCTTTTAAATCATTAAATTAGAAGGGTGGTTACAAACAAAAACTACAATTATAACAGCTTTATATTTGCCCACGTAAATTCTCTACTGGAGATCTTATTTTTCCATATTGCTTTGAGTTTTTATCTGGCATCCTTTCATTTTAACCCAAAGGCCTTCCTTTAGCATTTCTTACAGGTCTAGTAGCAATGAACTCCCTTAGCTTTTGTTCTTCTTGGTCTGCTTGAAGGTGTCTCATGGATCCCTCAGGCTCCGGTCACTTTTCTTCAGTCTTTTTTCTTTCTGTTCCTCAGACTCAATAACTTCCATTGTCCTGTCTTCAAGTCTGCAATTTTTTATTCTGTCTACTCAAATCTACTTTTGAAACTCTTTAGTGAATTTTATAATCAGTTATCATACTTTTCAACTCCAGCTTGTTTTTCCTTTTATGTTTTCTGTGTCTTTATTGATATATCCATTTGTTCATTTATCATTTTGCTGAATTTGTCCATGTCTTTCTTTATTTCTTAAAGCATGTTTAAAACTATTGTTTTAAAGTCTTTGTCTAGTAAGTCTGACATTTTTTTGTCCTCAGGAATGGTTTCTGTCCATTTACTTTGTTCCTCTGAGCAAGCCATAGTTTCCTATTTCTTTGTATGTCTTGTGATTTTTGTTGTTGTTGTTGTTGTTGTTGAAAACTGGATTTTTAAATCTTATAATGTTGTACCTTTAGAAATCAGATTTCTCCTCCTATCAGAGTTTACTGGTTTTAAAAAATTATAGAATCCTCTGTGCAAAGGATTTGCATGATATATAAACCTAAGGTTATCTCAAGTCTTAATGGGCCTGCATCTTTCCCTGAACATGCATGGTGACTTACTAAATTCCCTCATATATACAGTTTAGTTTGAAAGTCCTAATCCTAAAATGTCAGTCAAACCTCTTCCTGGAAGCTGGAAGCTTTCAAATAGACTTTTAAAAAAGTCACTACATCAGACAGATTTTGGTAGCACAATTGTTGTCTTGTTGGAGAGAAAATCTCTTGCATTAAATTTTAGAAAAGCTTTTATTCAAGAGTGTGTATACACACACACAATGTATATATATATGGTATATAAATATATATGTATATGTGTATGAGTATACACATGCATGTGTGTATACACACAACACACACCCTAGTAAAAATGCCACATATTTCATATATTACTCTGGACTTCATTAAATTAAATACTTAAAAAATGAAAACAATGAAATAAGAGTTAATTCAATTCTCTGCAACAAAACATTCCAATGAAGACAGGCTGTGATTTGTTACACAAGTTCATTTATCAATGAATGCACTAAACTGATGCACCATAGACAACCTATCAATTGAGTCTCTGCTATAGACTCACTGGTCAGAATCCCCCATATAGGTAAATGGTTTTCAGAGGGATAAAAAGGTTATGTAACAGACAGCTCTTCATTAAAGGTCTAGCTCATCATTCTCTGAGAATAGTCCCCAGTACACAGGGCTAATCTTCCAGGGTTAGACCTTGACCTCTCAGTCATAGTTAAGCAGTTCAGGAGTGGACATATGCCTTAACCTGAGCCAATCAAATTATTTCTCCTAGGAACTTAAAATATGGAAGAACCTAGAGATGAGGAGAGTTTTTGCAAGAGAGTCATATTATGGCAAGAACCTTGAGGTGGAGCAATTCCCTGATCCAATCTAAATATGATTCCTTAAAGTGGAAAACAACGAAAGTACAGTAGGTCAGTGTGGTGCAATGTGTGAAGGAGTCAAACCACCACAGCTTTGAAGGAGGAAGGGGGCCGTGAGTTGAGGAATCCAATGATCTCTGGAAGGCAGAAATGGTACTCAGTTCACAGTGAGCAGGAAAACGTGGACCTAAGTCCTACAACTGCAAGGAACTGAATTCTTCCAACAAACCAACCAAGGAGGAAACAGATTCTCTCCTGCAATCTCCAGAAGGAAATGCAGAGTGCAAGCACCTTGATTCTAGCCCCATGCAACCCATGTTTGACTTCTGACTTAAAAGACGGTAAGCTATTAAATTTGTATTGTTTCATGTTACTAAATCTATGGTAATCTGTTATAGCACCAATAGAAAAGTAACACATACATCTAGTATTATTTCAGTAAATTCAATTTCCCTCACCAAGAACTAAAAGAATCCTCAGTAATTTAAGAATTTAGGTTAGTAAAATTAAACCCATATAGTCTGTGATTTTCTTTTTAATGTGTTTTCCTCAAACCTGTGATATACTCCAGGCTGTGCACAGTATTATCTTTCCTTTGTTAGTTCATACTCTAAAAAGATAAAGGCATTTCCACATTGCTATTGATTGTTCCTTAGACTAGATCTGAAGTTGTGGCTCCTTTTTGTGGCTTCCTCAACTGACTTGGATAAGCTCAGCCAAGCAAAGATAAATACGTAGCAGATGTTATTCTTTTAGCAGAATTAGAATCACAGCAAATGTCTAGAAATATAAATATATGAAATAAAAAAGTGACTCTACTAGTCAGCTCACCATTAATATTGTTAATTTGTTAATATTATTAAAAATTAAATATTACTAAAAATTAAAACAACTTTATTATTTAATAAATAGCTATTAGGATTTCAGGTGCAGTTGTTCTGTGATCATCTCTAATGGAATACAACATAGTGAGTGAGTACATGTAACACAGAGAGTTCACCTTAGAGTAGTGTGTAAATGTTTATCCTCTGAAGCTGCACTATCTGGGTACAAATATACCTCCTTCCTTTTTGCCCGTGATGTGGGAGAGTTACCCTGTCTTAACTTTTAGTTTTTGATCAGTTAAAGTGGGAGTAAATATAGTACCTGAGTCAAAGAATGATAAGTATTAAATTTGTTAATATATTTTAGACACTTAGATGAATTCTGGTGCATGGTAAATACTTAATAATGCCTATTATTATCATAATTATAATTATTCAATGAACAGCCTATGATGAATATAGTTTTAAGTTAATATTTCAAGTATCTTCAAAGGGCTGATTCATCATCCTGAATTGGCAAGACCATTTTATTTTACATTTGGACATTATTAAGTAATATTGTTGCCAAAACATCTGCTTTTTTTTTTTTTTTTTTTTTTTTTTTGAGACAGAGTCTCACTACGTTGCCCTCAATAGGGTGCTATGGCGTTACAGCTCACAGCAACCTTAAACTTTTGTGCTTAAGCAATTCTCTTACCTCAGCCTCCCGAGTAGCTGGGACTATAGGTGCCTGCCACAATGCCCAGCTATTTTTTGGTCACAACTGTTTAGCTGGATTGGGCCAGGTTCAAACCTGCCACCCTCAGTGCATGTGGCTGGAGCCGTAACCATTGTGCTACAGGTGCTGAGCAAAACATCTGCTTTCTTATTGGTTAGGATGCTTTTAGCTGCAAATCACATAAAACCCAATTTATCATGACTTAAACCATGAGGAAATTTATTGTTTACCCAATAATTATTCAGGGTTTTTTTGTTTGTTTGTTTTTTGCCTTTCCATCTAAATTTTAGAACCAGCTTGATTTCCACAAATAATTATCCAGGGATTATAAACGGCATTGTATTGAATCTGTAAATCAGCTTGGGGGAGAACCGGCACTTTAACAATATTGCTTTTTCCAGTTTATGAAGTACATGGTATGTATATATTTATCTAGATTCTCTTTGATTTCTATCATCAGTGTTTTATTATTTTCAAACATACAGATCTTACTCATGTTTTATTAGATTTATAACTACATATTTTCTATTATTAGTGCATTTGCTGTATAATAAACTATAAGTACATAGTTTCTACTTCTTTATTGTTATCATGGCTTTAAAAATTGATATTTTTATATTGACCTTGTATTCTGTGGCCATATGAAATTCACTTGCTAGTTCCAGCCATTTGTGTGTGTGTGTGTGTGTGTGTGTTATTTGAGATTTCCCTATGTAGGCAATCATGTCATGGACAAATAGTTTTATTTCTTCCTTTTCCTCTGTATTCTTTCCTGTCCTCCCTTACTGTATTGATGAAGATCTCTAATAATGATCTTGAATAGGAAGGTGACAGTGGACATCTTTATTTGTTCCTGATCATAAAAGGAAAACATTAAATTTTTTGCTATCAAGTATAATGTTAGTAGCAGATTTTATGTAGATGTCCTGTCTCAGGTTGGAGAACTTCCCTTATAGTCCTAGTTTGCTGTTGATTTTTATCAGAAATGATGATGGATTTTGTCAAAGTTGGGTTTGCTTTGTTTTGTTTTGTTTTGTTTTGGTCCATCTTTATTTAAGGCCCTCATTATTTTTCCCAGCCTTTCTATAAAGATCTATCTGATCTTGCACCTTCAGCCTTGCTTACTAGAACAAATAGAAACTGCTGCATGTTCAAAGCAGCAGAAATGCTCCTTCCCAACATTTCACTCATGAAATGTAAACACAGAGGAAGGTGCTTAAATAATAATGAAGTCTTTTTTTTCATTTGATTCACAGAAATATACCAAGATGTAGGATAACCAGCTGTCCCTGACTAAAGGGGCTCCTTTAGTCACACATGACATTCAGCAATACTTACACTGACTTTGAAGTTCTAGAGTTTCTATTACTCAGAAGGAAAATAGAAACATACTTTTACATGAAAAAGAAGCTTCACACCATCACTCAAGTAAAATACCAGCAAACGAGGACTGGTTAGTCATCCTACAAATATATGCTTTTTCCCCAAAACCAAATGAACTTCCTCCTTACATGTGATGACTAAATGTCTTAGAAATAAGAACTACAAAATTAAAGCACACCAAGTAACTAATACAACTAAAACCGTATGTCTCCTGAAGGAAACAGGAAAAGACAACCAAGGGATTATGTATCTTAACTCTGTGAAACAGTTGTATTTAATCAAGAACTGAAAAACACGTTTCCAAGGAGTGGATCAGACATTTCGTTTCTACAGCCCTGTGACACTCAGATATGTCATTCTAGCAATCAGTAGCAACACTTACTGTGACTTTGAAGTCCTAGAGTTGATATTACTCAAAAGGAAAATAAAAACATACTTTCACACAAAAAAGAAGCTTCATATCATGGCTCAAGTAAAATACCAGCAATGCTGAGAGCTTCCTGAGAGCTTTGCTTGGTGGTTATCACTGTGACAAAAGTAACAAAACTTTAAACTTTAAAAAGCAAAATTTTGTCTTAAGTTGCACATAGTTTGAAAATCATTACAGCAAGGAAAGATACCTACACTGTCTGGCATATCAGTTGTCTAACTTTCTGCCTGTTCCCGGCACTTGCCCACTCGTTGGGCTATTCTACAAAACCTCAACAAGCAGGAGGGAAACTGCCATTTAAAAATCATGAAGTTTTGGGTAGCGCCTGTGGCTCAAAGGAGTAGGGCACTGGCCCCATATGACAGAGATGGTGGGTTCAAACCCAGCCCTGGCCGTAAACAAACAAACAAAAAAATCATGAAGTTTTCTGTCTGTGGAGACAGGGATCTTATATTACCTTGAAGACAAACTGTGCTGCCATCCCTAGGGAAAAATCCCCACCATGGACCCTTTAGTTACATCAGAGGTCAAAGTAAGCACTGCCTTGTATCTTGGGATAAAGTGGGAAAAAAATGATGCCTTATTAAGACAAATAAATATAAATGTGTTTAGATGGAGACGTTCTCTTGTCTGTTCAGTAATATGAGTTGTGCATCAATGAAACAGGGCAAGCTTTGGCTCAGGCTTTTCTGCCCTTTTTGTGGGGAGGTGAGGAGATCTTTGAGAGGTGAAAGAGAAATATATCCTAACCTTGTGAGATTGTGATTATGCTGCTATTGTTTTATCCTCTTAAAGGTTGCTTATGGGGGTCTGGAGTTCAGGCCCCATGTAGAAAGGGCACACAAGTGTGACAGAGAAGGTGAAAAGTACAGGTCTTGAAGGTGAGAGATTGTCTTCTTTGGGCAGAGGCAGCCCCTGTCTTGCAGACCAAGTGGCGTTCCGTGAAAAAATGCAAGTGCCCTGTTTTGGAGAATAAAGAAAATGATCCTGCATCTACTTCCTAGCCTCAGAAGCCCTTAATGTATGATGATTTTTTCACAATTCACAGGATTTTAACACTAAGTAATCAAAATAATGACAAATATTAGCAAAATGCAAAACCCAACAGGGAGGGTTCTTCATGACAGTGTTATGTCACATGAAACGGACTTCCCCTCTTGGGGCAAGTGAAATTTCTCTTGGGACATTCCATTCTCTCAGGAAACCCCCTGCTCCCTGCAGCCCCTTACCCAGACATTTTTCAGTGTCTTCACATCCAGTTCAATTTCAGTTTCACATAAAAGAGTGAATAAACAAAATAAACAAAAATGATGCAAAGCTCTGCACCAGAGAAGAACACAAGAGTACATTCAGCGATGTTAGGATCTTCAGGGAGGGCTGCCTTTGCCCAAGTCACTTCCCGTGCTGCCCTCCCTCCTGTCTTCCCTTCTGGGCTGGACCTTGGTCCCTGCAGGCATTTGAAGAAGCAGCAGTGTGCTTCACAGAGGGTGGCTGGCCATGTAGGTGCAGTAAGTGCAGGCGGATGGGACCTCGTGACACTTAGGGACCATCTTGCTTTCCACAAGATTATAGCCTACATGGTCACTTCAAATAGGGTTTTATAACATTCTGGAGATCTCAATGAGAGTTTTACATAGAAGGCAAATGGCCAGGGCTTCCGGAAATGCCTTCTTACGCTCAGGTGAGTTAGGCTGTGAGAGTTAGGCCAGAGTTGTTATCTTATTCCAGTCCTGTCAGACACTGATGAAAAAGATGATTATTCTCCTGAGATTCCAAAGACAGAAGTCATTCAGATTTTGTTAGTTGTTTGGAATAGAGTCATCAACCATGAAAGTTGTTTTTATTTTGTTCTTCTACCAGGGGTCCTCAAACTTTTTAAAAGGGGGGGGGTAGTTCACTGTCCCTCAGACCGTTGGAGGGCTGGACTAGAGTTTAAAAAAAAAAAAAAAAACTATGAACAAATTCCTATGCACACTGCACATATGAAGTAAAAAAACAAAACGGGAACAAATAGTCACACTGCTTCATGTGGCCCACGGGCCGTAGTTTGAGGACCCCTGGAACCATAGAAAGTTTTGAAAGACTTAGTTTGTTGTTTCAGGTAGACTTTCCTTGGCAGAGACTATGGAATAATATGGGTCAAATCAAACCATTCCCAATAAGGAAAATACCTACAGGTTAGGCCAGGTGCAGTGAGCTATGTCTACTGAGAGTGACAAAATGAGACTCTGCCCCTCCCCCCCCAAAAAAAAGAAAAAAAGAAAATAACTACAGATAACTTGCAAGATGGACATGCATAAATAAAACACAGCTTTTATTTATTTTTTATTTTTTTGCTTTTTTTTTTTATTTTGGAGACAGAGTCTCATCTGCTGCCCAGGCAATAGTGCCATGGCCTCAGCCTAGCTCACTGCAACCTCAATCTCTAGGGCTCAAGCCACCCTCTTGCCTCAGTCTCCCCAGTAGCTGGGACTATAGCACCTACCACAACACCCAGCTAATTTGAATATGATGCCAAGAGGCAGAGCTACTGCAGAGTCCAGCCACATGTGAAAGCATATGTGACAGCGTGCCCACACACGCTCTCTCTCTCTCACTCTCTGTCGAATGTGTACTGTGTAATCTGTTTCAAAAACAGAAAATAGGACTTTGATCACTTTTACATCTCAGGGCCATCCCATATGGAAACTACACTGCTGTAGAAAAGGAAAGACGGGGGAGGCAGTGTTGGCGGAGTATCTGGTATACAAAAGGATGAATTATTAGTGATCTTCATACCTGGACAAAATCAACAACCTCCCAGCTATGTTTCTTTCCTCAATCAAAAAATATCTAAATGTTTTCTCACATACTGGGACTAATAACAATTAGTCCCTACCTTCATGCAGTTATAATTTTGAAAAGAATCAGCTGTACTGACAAAACACAGGCATACATGTTTGACCTGTGAGCCAAGAGTGTCATCTTCCACCCAAAAGTAGGCCTCTGTCTTATTTCCCCCTTTGCCTGATGCACTATTTTATAATTGCCTTATATATTGCTTGATAATGTCATCCCTGAAGCCCCTGCCAACATTCCCGGGGACTCTGCTGCAGACTTTTTTGACTCCAATTACACACCTGCAGCATCTCTTACCTGCTCCAATTCCCCATGCTGGGCATTTTCCAGATAGCACTTCCTCCTGCTGCTCTTCCCTGAGCCCGTACTCTCCAGATACCTGCGCTCTGAGATCAGACCTATATAAGTGAAAAAAGGAAACCATGTTCATAATCAAAAGGTTGCTTGGAAGACTGGAAATTGTGACTTTTTAAAGGTTGAGGCTGTACGCCATACGTGCCGATCTTTGTGGCTAGGCTGCTTTGTCTGATCTGAGAACTCAAGTACTCCACGGCACCCTCTCTCTGGATAATGCTGGAGATGGACAGTCAGTGTTACAGTGAAGCTTCTGCTTCAGTAGTAGTTCTAGATTCCACCTTTTCTTTTTCTTTCCACAAATCATTAGATTCTTCTACTTTCAGTTATGTTTTGGCTAAATTAGCTCCTCATTTTAACATTCTTGTTCTTGATTCATTAAGAATTAACAAGTATGTCTTTAGAATTCTGCAAAGAACTGACATGATCTACCAGTGCAGATTTAACTGATTATGGAGGAGGGGGAGGTTGGAGACATTTCTGTAGAGGTCAGGGATGCTTCTAAATATGCTACAATGCCCAGGACTAGACCTCAACAAAACTCTGTCCAGCCCCAAATGTCAGTAGTGCCGAGGTTGAGAAACCCTGGCCTACAGTGTGTTCAAGGGGCCAGAGAAGATAATTACTTCTTAATTGGGGAGAGTTTTATCTTCATTCTCTGAAATTATCACTAATAGCTCTAATGATCTGGCTGACCTTAATGGCTCAGCTTCTGTTTGTGAGCCTTTACACATCCTTAAAGTTCAAAGTGACTGCCCACTAAATACACCATTAGCCTGTTATCTTTAACCATGGGTACACAGCTGGACCACATAACTTGCAGACTATTCCTTATTATGCACACATGGAGGCTTTACTTGCTTGTGAGTTATTACCACAATTGTGATTTTGGCAGTAC
This sequence comes from Loris lydekkerianus, assembly GCA_963574355.1. Taxonomy (NCBI): domain Eukaryota; kingdom Metazoa; phylum Chordata; class Mammalia; order Primates; family Lorisidae; genus Loris; species Loris lydekkerianus. Next base: position 22,225 of record CAUYPK010088200.1, on the reverse strand, counting down.
TGAGAGAGAGAGAAATGGCAGGAAGAAAAATGGAAGTAAAAATCTTACATGGAGTGAAGACCCACTAGGCTTCTGATTCCTTAAAAATTTTACAAGAGGGGCGGCGCCTGTGGCTCAGTGGGTAGGGTGCTGGCCCCATATACCAAGGGTGGTGGATTCAAACCCGGCCCCAGCCAAACTGCAACAAAAAATAGCCAGGTGTTGTGGAGGGCGCCTGTAGTCGCAGCCACTCAGGAAGCTGAGGCAAGAGAATCGCCTAAGCCCAGGAGTTGGAGGTTGCCGTGAGCTGTGTGACGCCACAGCACTCTATTGAGGGCGATAAAGTGAGACTCTGTCTCTAAAAAAAAAAAAATTTACAAGAGACAACACAAATGGTCCACTTTGGATGTGAAACATGGTACCTTTGTTTAGCAGTTTCCTTTCTTCTTTCTATAATCAGGAACTAGAAAGAGTAAAAGTCACAGAATTGCAAGACATAAAAAATGGATAATTATTGTGTTAAAGTACAGGGAGGCAGATTCTAGGGTTGGGGTGGAGGGGAGTATAGGAAGATGGAATCTCTTGTGGAAACCCCCAATACTTTCCCCCAAAATAAAAAAAACAAATCTGACTCTTGTGACTTCTGGTGTTAATAAGTCCAAAAAGAAAACTGAGATGAACTCTGGGCAAGTGGGCCTTCTAGGGACCACATTAAATGCAGGCCAGAATATTGATTTTGACTCTAGGAGACAGCCACAGCAGGTTCTGAGCTTAGGAGGGATTGTCTTGCAGATGATCCTAGCTAGAAAAATAAGTTTAGAGGAATAGTATGACTAAGAGAAGAAATGTTCCAAATGGATGATAGAAGAAAAAATTGCATATGGTTTTGTCATTTATGGTTAAGTACCAAGTTATGAACTGATTGTGTTCTTAAAGTTCACCTGACTATTGGAAATGATAGCATAAGGAGAGTGGAGGGAAACAGAAGTAATTCATTGATTGCTGGGTTGGACCTTCAGAAATTCACAGTTCAATGCTTGGATTTTAAAGAAGAAAAAGATAGCTTAGAAAAGGTGATCATCTTGTCCAAGATCACTCTGAGATTTAGAAACACAAGCTGATCAGTGCAGTAACAGTACTGTGCTGTCTCTAAGCAGAAGGCAGTAACATAGTGAGGTAATGGGGTGAGCTGTCCAGGTGACTGGGAGGCAAGAGGGAGAAAAGAAAGGCTGGGGGGAAGGGCAGAAAGGACACTACCTAGTCTGACTCCCAAGCTAGCTACAGAAAGTGCAAGGGCACACTGAATGGGGACTTCCTATACATGGGCTTCTGATACCTTTTGTTGCCCAGATATGGTGTGGAAGGAGAGAAACAACAGTTGGAGACTGCCATCCTTTGCAAAATGTTAGCATTCCTCAGAACTTCACCACTGTTTCCCCAGCCCACAAGAATTCATTAATTTGACAAATATTTATAAAACCCCTATGCTGGCCCAGGTCTGGTGACTCTAGTGGGGAATAACACAGACAAGGTACTTTTATTCTCTGAAGGCTGCTGTCTGCAGAGAAATGAAAAGCAAATAAACATGACTATTTCTGATCAATAATACAGAAAAATTTAAGTGACTGGAGGATGAACTTGAAATTGGGTGGTCAAGAAAAACCTCTTTGAAATGACATTTGGCCTAGATCATAAAGACAGAGCAGCTATGCAGGGAGCTGGAGATTGAGATGTCTGGTAGAGGGCACAGTTCAACAAAGGCTCATGGACAGTAACAAGCTTGACAGGTTCAAGGAACACTAAGAAGGCCAGTGCGGCTGTAACTCCAAGAGCAAGACGGAACAGACAAAATGTGGTCAGCAGGGGTAAACCAGGTCACGTAAGATTGATGCACATGTCCATTCAACAAATATTTATTTAAGTTCTCACAACGTTCAGGGGACATGACTAAGAATATAAAATTAAAACTTTGAGAAATCACTACCTCAAGGATTCTGTCCTCAGAGAGCAACTTAAGAGTTTAGTAAAGATGACAAAATACCCAAAACAATCCTCTAAGAGGTTAGAAAGCCATCCACTCCAGACAGCACCACATGCTGACAGGAAGAGGCACATGATCTGAAGCCTCGGAGTCTGAGGTCAGAGGGCTTGCCATCGGCTCCCCCAGGGCAGGGAGGTCAGGTCTCTCCAGCAGTGAGTCACCTAGCCCACCTTTCCCCCACGGGCCAGCCTTCTCGGTCACGGTGGGTGGGGCAGGGCCGCAGGAATCCCCCCGGCCTAAATCTGTCGCACTCTGGAAATCCAGGCAGGGGAGCCCCGAAGACTGGGCCTCTGATTAGCACCTGATTCACTGAGGCAGTCAAGGCAAGGCAGCGACTGCTGGTAACAGGCCCCCAAGTCGCCCCAGGGGAAAAGGCCACCAAGGACTCGGGGACACCCCACCCGCAGAGACCGGTGCAGCTGCCGAACCCGGGCAGCGCCTGCACGTACAGCGGGCCCCGCCCCTGGCGGCGGCGTGCTTCAACGCGGCGGCGACTCGGGAGGCGCGTGCGCCTTCGGCTTTGCCGGTCGCCAGTAGCCGCGGCGGCCGCCGGGAAGCCAACTACGCAACCGAGGGTGCGCGCGGGCGCGCGGAGCGGGGACGCCTGGCCCGCCTAGTGCTCACAGGGGCGGACACCGGCCGAACGAGACCATTTCCCAGCAAAGGCGCCGGCGCCTCTGCCCTGCTCCGGCCGGGAAGTTCCGGGGCGGCGGAGCGGAAAGCCCTGCCGTCCAGGTCGGGTTCTCGGAGCACTCCCAGTCACCCGGACCGCCCCCGATGATGATGATTGTGGTGGGGGTGGTTGTTTACACCCGGAGCATTCAATCCTTCCCGAGCGCCGCCTCCCCTGCCCGTCCCACCTGCTCCTCCCTCCTGTTGTAACATGCCATTAGCGAGCCTGCGATCACATTTCCAAGGGCGCTAGAGTTCGCAGCCAGCCACCATGGGGAATGGGATGAACAAGGTAACGTGTTTTTCCGTCATTTGTGCAGGGTTTGCACTTGCCTCTTCGGCCAGTGCGTGGGGGTCGGGGCAGTGACTGCCCACCGTTTCGCCCGCCCCGCAGCGCGGCTGTCCGGACACCCGGTGCACCTATCTGCGACTGGGGGCGCGGCACTCAAGTCCGTGCTGGAGGTGTCCCCACCCCCAACACCTGCTTCCGGGGAGCAGCACTCCCCCTACTCCTTGCCAGCCGGCAAGTCTGTGGCTGAAACAAGCAGTGCCCTTTAAAAGCGTTGACACTTGTTCTGCCGAGATCTCAGCTGGGCTCCGAATGTGTGTGGTTTCTTCTTTTTCCTTCCCCTTCGCTCCCGAACTAGACTCTTGAAGCATCACCACCCACATCATTAGTGAACTGGCGTAGATGGGTGTCTTCTGTAATTTCCTCTTTCTACACACACAAAGTGACAAATAAGTTCTTGAGGACAGAAAAATTGACAAGAGACCTGGGCTGTTTTTAAATAACTGGGGTGAGAGAACAGACTCAGAGTTGATTTATCTTAGGTAATGTGGCTTCTACTGCGAGGGCAACCTGTAGACTGACTGCTTGTAACTGTGTAACTCTCTTTGCCCCTGCCCTAGCCCCCCTTTGTTCCCCAGTCTCCCCACATCTCCAATGTAGGCTGTGGTGCAATGCTTGTCTTTCTTGTGGAGGGAGGGTGCCAGATTCCAGCTCCTGCCCTTGATAGTTACTTGGGGTGTTTTCATGCGAACCACAGGTTAAGAGTTTTGTGATTTGGTACTCACTGGTTTAAAGGAAAGACTTACAGGACTTTTTAAAAAGCCTTCAAAAAGGGCAAGATTTGTCTCTGGCTTTCTGCTGCTCTTTTCCTTTGTGTCCCACCCATCCACATCTGCACATGCATTGGGCCCCCCAATTTGGTGGGTCTTAACAGTGTGGTATTCTTATATTTGTCTTAGCATTGGGGTCAACAGTGGTTTGGTTCCTTCAGCAGAAATGTTGGAAGTGGAGATTCAACAATTAGGGAAGGAAAAATGCAGTAGGGAAATCCTGTGTACCTATGTGACTCTTTTCACCTGCCCATGTCATGTTTATCCTATCCTGGAAGATACAGTTTATTAAAGAACTATTGTGTTTTGGGGCCTGCATATCACTCATTGGTGTATTTAGTAACCAAACTTTTATTTATTTATTTATTTTTTGGCCAGTGATCAAGTTTGGAAACAGACTCTCTCATATAAATACTTGCATTATATTCCCATTAGCACTAGAACTCATCAACACCATGAGCCACCCACCATCTGCTTTTTATTTTATTTATTTATTTTTTTTGTAGAGACAGAGTCTCTACTGCCCTCAGTGGAGTGCCGTGACGTCACAGGACTCACAGCAACCTCCAGCTCTTGGGCTTCCGCAATTCTCCTGCCTCAGCCTCCCGAGCAGCTGGGACTACAGGTGCCCGCCACAACGCCCAGCTATTTTTTGGTTGCAGTTCGGCCAGGGCTGGGTTTGAACCCGCCACTCTCGGTATATGGGGCCTGCGCCCTACTCACTGAGCCACAGGCGCCACCCACCATCTGCTTTTTAAATTAGAACAATAAAGATGTTCACCACAAGTTTATGGGCTCCCTTTGCCTTTCCTTTGAGTGTGGTCATTCTTAAGGTATCTGTTGGTCATTTCTGCAATTTTCCCCACTTGAGTTGTTCTCTGTGCACCTCTTTCGGCATTTAATTTACAGTATTTTTATATTATAATTTAAAAATATATTTAGGAATTCAAAGGATTGCCTAAGGGATCAAGATTAATTGCATACTTTTCATAAAAGCAGTAATACTCATATCATATTTTTTACCTTTCAAAGTGAATAATACATTCTTGACTATTTTAGTATCACAGTTATCTTGTATTGTAAGTAGACACATTATTTCCAGAATAGAAATGGAAAAACATATGTACAGAGAGACTTAGAGACTTCATTGATGTAACACATTTGGGAGCAGTTTGGTGGGGGGGAATCAGTGGTATATAACACAGACAAAGGTCCTTCACAGAACCCTCTAAATATACTGGCACTTATATTACACGAGCCATATGTGTAATTTAAAAATTTCTAGTAGTCACATTGAAAAAAAAGTGAAATTAATTTTCAAGGAAAGAATCGTTGATTTGCAAGATCAGTGATAGGTGCTAACCAAAGAAATACTTTTCTCAGAATATTTATTTGTAAGTGAAAACATGCACTGTCTTTAGAACTAGAAATGTAACTCGGAATGTGTGTACCCTGAGGTTACTGGGACAAGATTTCTTTCTAATGTCATACAAATTGGTGATCCTCAGCAAGAGAAAATTTGTGTACTAAACAATGCAGACTCCATTCTGCTTGCTTTGAGGATAGCAGTTTTTATTTATATTTTATGTTCCCATGGTGGATCTTCTCAATATGTTCTAGTGTCTTATAAGGCAGAATGTTAAGCCAATCTCAGGTGCCATTCACAGCACTTTGCACAGAGAATGCAATGGAAAGAGGCTTCTATGTTCTGGCCAAGTAAAGATGATGAGGAAATAGAGAATGCAACACAGAGTTGTGAGCTATTATTTTTTGAGCCTCATAGTATTGCTTGCTCTTTATAAAATCTAAGCCTCACTATAGCCTTGTGAGATCAGGCTGCTTTATCCTCTTTATACAGATTGGGAAATGGAGACTGAGAAAAGTTAGGTAGCATGACTAAGGTTCCTAATGCTAGAAATGGCAAAATTGGGTTTGGACTCCAGTTTCCATTGATTTTGAAGATAGTATTCCTTTGTGCTATGATGTCAGTTCATCCCAAGTAAATTCTAAAGTCCCTAAAAACTAACTATAAAGCTCCCCATAGTTTCAGATTACTTATGAGATAAATATAATCACTTCCTCTGTTCCTTTATGTTTGACACTGATAAAGAAGGGGGTCAAAGGAAGGCAGCCAAATCATCTTTTCATTGCTTTTATGTAATCTCCCAGTAGCTGCCCTGAGCTGGCTAAAAGTATAATCTCCAAAGAGCTTATGCTGTGCCCGCCTTGTCTTGAGAGCTTTGCCCAGCAGAGTAACTCATCTGCTCCTTACCATAACCTGTTTAACAGGTGACGTGTACAGAGGTTAAGGGAACTGCCCAAGGGAACCCTGCTGGTGTGGCTCATCCACCATGCAGAGCACTACACTGTGCTGCTAAGAGATCAGTCTAGCTAGTGTCTCTGGTAAGGTTAGATGAAACAGGCCACTATATGCAAATGTCATGTTTCTCTGGAGCCTTTGAAAACCGGTTGACTCAAAGTTTTCTTAAGAGTCTAAACCCCCAGGTTTTTACAATATCCCCACCAAAAACAGACCAAAAAACTAGTTTCTTTAGCCAAGCATCATGTCAGAGAAAGTGGCTCCAGGTGCTTCTGTGCAAATCTAGATAACTTAAAAATGGGCTGACGCCTTGCAATCCTACAGCAGGATGAAGGCCCTCTGGCTCTGATATGTTGCCCTTCACTGACAATAGGGTAGGACCAGTTCATCAAACATCTCACTACCCGGCCTTGTAGCCTTTTCCTTCCTCCCTGCTTTCTGTCCTCAGAAAGCATCCTGTCTGGTGGGAATAGCTGGCTTCCCAGTATTTCATGGGAAGCTCGCTCATGGTTCTGGAAGGCAGATACCTCATTTGACACATCTGTTGAGAAGCCCACTGTTGCTGTGGGGGGAGGTTATTGAAAAACCTGATTCGGGGTATCTCTGCCACTCTGCTACTTGGATGTGACCTTGAACGCGTCACTTCATGTTGCTGAGCTTCAGTTTCTTTATCTTCCTGGATTCATAAATGTTTAGAACTAAAAGACCTTCAGTGATTAGCTATTCCAGTCTCCTTTTTGGCTCTAGAATGAGTATAATAATACCTTCCCCAAGGACTACTCAAGTTCTTGGGAGAAACAACCAAGAATTTATTAGAAGACATTTTTCTAAACTGTATAGAGTATGAATATACTCAGTTATTAGTGTTCTTGGATTTGTCCCTACAATTGTGGCATTGATGGCATCTGCTTTGGATTTGGCTGACACCTATTTTAGGATGGTTCTCTCCTTAGGAAGGTAAAGTTTAGTTGAGGAAGGATTATAGTTCCAGGGAAGTACGTGCCCATTAGGCATAGGCCAAGGATCCTCAACCTTGGCACTATTGATATTTTGGGCCGTGCAGGTATTTGTTGTGGGAACTATGGTTTAGCAACATCCCAGCCCTTTACCCAGTAGACACAAGTAGCATACCTCTCCACATTGTGACAACCAGAAATATCCCTGGACTTTAACTTAAAATCCGTTGGGGGAAATATCATCCCTAGTTGAGAATCACTGGTCTCGGGTTCTTCATCGCAGAATCTCCAGAAGCCTGTGTGATTTGTTCATGGGTAGTTATAAAAAGGTGGAATGGGGCTTTAAAACTTGAGAATCACAGTTAGAATGGGAAGGGGTTTATCCATTCACCTGTTCATCCAATTATAGTAATGAATACCTACTATTGTCAAGGCACTGTGTTAGATGCTGTAGTGGGTCATAAATGAGAAAGATTTGAAGTCCCTAACACTCAAATTAGACCTAGGCAGTTTACAGAAGAGCCCCTGCAGGGGTGAACACAGCCACGGCTACAGGGCTGGCTGACAGATGGCTGTGTGCTGGGGGGTCTCTGTCTTCCCTCCTTCACTGCGCTCCCTGAAGGTCTTCTCTTTTCTCCTTTTGGTGATACATTTTGATTTCACATGGGAAGACTACATGGTCAAGGCAACATTCCATGGGCACAAGAGTATTCTCAGCTACTTCCCCTTTTATGTGCAACCTGGTTAAGTCCATGACCAAATGGCATTAAGAAAGTCTCTGTGACATTTAACCCTTCAGGGAATCCACCAGAGTTTCCCCTTCATCTCTGGCCTTGAAACCCAGAAAGTCCTTTCTGACCTAAAAGAGTTAAGATTCTATTCCCCATCCCCCCACTGTTGTACACAGGGCCTCGTGGTATTGCTTAACCAGGAGTTCATCTCTTACGCCTGTTTGGGTGGGGCTCTTAGCTTCCATGGCATCCTGAAGTACTAAGAGGAATGTTTAAAAAATAAACTCAAACTATTTCCTGCCTTAGAAGCAGTATTCTTTTGTCCTTAAGTACATATTTGTGGCTGAGGGTTTGTTTTTTTTGCATTTTTGTGTTGCCAGAGTTAGCATAGAAAAACTTGTGTGTGGAAGGGGATTAGGGACCAAGAGGAGCCCTCACCATAGAGAATCTTTTGTATGATCTCTAAGTATTTCTGCAGAAGGAGTCTTCCTTTATTATCTATGCTCAGATAAGTCTTGTTAACAGAAATCTTTTTGATGGGCAGAATGCCAGGGAGCATCTTCCTCTGTAGTTTGTTGCTGTTTCATCCCGGTTTATTCGCTGATTACCTCTTCGTGTGCCAGACTTTGGGACAGGCTTTTGAGACACATCAGGGAACAAGACAGTGCACCTCTTGCTTCAAGGTCAAACAGAAAGTAAATAAGACCATTTTAGGTACTGACAAATGAAGAAAATAAAACAGTGATATGAGGGTGTTTGAGAGTTTGATGGTCAGGAGAAACCTCCCTAGAAATGTCACCTGTGGGAGATCTGAGGACACAGCTAGGTGAATAGTGGGGGAAGAATGTCCCTGTGGCAGGAAAGAAAGAAAGGCCCAGAAATGATTAGGACTAATTCTGTGCTTACTCGCATTCCCAAGTTGCATTTACTGGCTTTTTCTGGTTGTAGTAGTCAGTATTGTTTGGCAGGCCCAGGCTGGATTCGAACCCACCAGCTCTGGTGTATGTGGCTGGAGCCTTAGCCACCTGAGCTACAGGCGCTGAGCTATTTATTGACTGTTTCTGACTGGTCCTTGCTTCCTACCAGAGTGGGATTTCACTCCTGCTATGTTCTCTGTGAACAGGCTGGTCAATCAGATACCAGATGAGCACTCATTCTTCCCTGTCTCCACAGTAAACCATCTATCTGCCAGACAATTATCTTAATTCTATTTTATTTTCTCTTTTTCTATACTCAGGAATTACCAGCAATAATAATATGTAGTACCACGAAAGTAGATGGGTTAGAATTTTTGAGCTTCAGGTTTGAATTACAAAGCTGGCTAATGTGGAAGTTTAAATATTCATGGGCCTTTGGTCTCTTTGAAACCAGCCCTTCTTGATCTTGTTTTGTAATTCTACATGGAAGAGAATCACAATCTGACTATAACACAGGGATTGAATAATCTCATTTTCTATTTTCAGCCCTTGAAACTCTAGTGCAATCTCCTGATCTGAAAAATGAAGTTAAAAGTTGACTGACACAACTCTTGTCCTGTTTCTTCGTCACTTAAAAGTATTTAAAATGCATGTGGAATACACACCCTGTATTTCTTTTAGTAAGATGCCTCCTTAGGTTGGACTACCTTTCCCATGGGTGGCTGCTCTGACCCCATGCCAGCCTCTGCCTCCGTGCTGCCAGGCACTGTTTCCCACATGGAGACTCACTGGGGGCACAGAGGGCCAATGTTTGATCTCTCTGGCAAAGCTTGCATCCGGCTTTGCTCCCCATCATTTTTCAATCTCTCTTTTCCTCCCACCTTGTTCACATCGTCTGTTCGTTCGTTCATTGAATAGTCATTGAAGAAGCATTTGAGTCCCCTCCCGAGGGAGAACCAATCAAGTTTAGAAAAAGATGTATTTACAAATAGGACACAGTCAGCCTACAGATGCATTTTAGTTATCGATCATAGTATTTAAGTTATTTTAAAAAATTTACTTGATAGTATTTGAAAATTATAGTTTCCTGTAAAAGCTGTATGCTAGAATTGGGGAGCCCTGGCTTATGTCTCTGCATGGACACATTGGCTGGTCATACCATGGCAAGCACCTCAGATGTAGGTGAAGTTGGGGAAGACGCCTGGAGTGGGCTGAGGCTGCAGGCATAAATTGGCTCACTCCTGGAAGGTCTCACCTGCCCAGGTGTAGAATGTGGGCGTCATGCTGAGAGCGCCATTAAATCCTAAGAAGATTTAAGCTAATGAGTAATTGGAGGGATATGTCTGGATGTGAGGAGACCACTAGCCGGCTGTCACAGTGCTAAGAAGTGAACAAAGATACACTAAAATTTCAACAGGGGCAAATATTATGAATTGAAGTAGAAGCGGATGCCAATTGAGGCCTGATGGAATCCAGAGGAGGGCAGGCAGGGGCAGGTGGGGGTCTTCTGTCAGTGTGCTCTCCAGGTGGTTCCTGGTTGAACTGCTCCCAGCAGGACAGTTTGGTCTTGTTGGCAGAGGCAGGGTGGGAAGGGGCAAGTTGTGCCTAGGACTTGCCTCAAGGTCTGTGCCACTCTTCTGCATTTGTGCATTTTTTTTCTGTTTGAAAGCCAACATTGGGGTCCTTGGTCATAAGCAACAGAATCAAGTGCAGCTACTTAAGCTAGAACAGTACAGATAGCTAGGAAGGCTGGAGAACCAGATTCAGGGGCTATCCTGCCAGGAGCAAATCCCATAAACCAGTCAGGTGAGAGCATTTCTGGGGCTGCCCCAAGAAGTAAAAGCTATGGCCAGCAGGCACTAGATGTGCTGCCAGCCCCACTGCCTCTGGCTGCCAAAGGGGACACTCTAGGTTGTCTCTGGATTCTAGTTGGTAGCAGAGATAGAGAGGGATGTGTTGGTCTTGAGTCTCGCACCCATATTTCAGCAGATACAGAGCTGTTTGCAATTACTGCTATAAAAGTTCTTGTTTAAAATGGCAAAAAAGACTTTATTCAAGACTATTGCAACAGGGGAGAGATCAGCCTTGACTCCCAGTATAGCAGTGGCAAGTGGGATTAAAAGGCAACAGGCAGGGTGAAGGAGTAGGTGGAAAGTTACCAGGGGAACCTGATGAGATGTCAAAGGTGGGGTAAGAGGAGCTTGGTGGGGTATAAAGGATTGGGGGATCCAATCCTGCTAAACTGGCTTAGCAGGACTCAGTAGACCAAGGACAAGCCTCCTTGAGAAAAGGGCTCAAAAGTGTCCTCAGTTTGATCAAGGAGGGAGTCTTCGTCACCATCAACCAGAAAAGTCATTGATGTATGGTCTTTAGTGCCTCATGGCACATCCTGATAAAGATAGAATCCACCCTGGAGAATGGGAGATTCCATGCGGAAAAGCTCCTTGCAGCATGAGCTACCAGTGAACAACAGTTTGCGCCATCTCCAAGATGAACTTGCATTGTTCTCATGTTTTAAAACAGGAACGATGAAGTAGCAGCACCACCACCCTTCCTCCCAGGAGAATCCTAAAGGCTGATTCTATTTCCAGAAAGATCTGTCAAATGCTGTAGCTCCTTGGCAGGGGATGCTGGTGTTTTCCTCTGAGACGATGCTTCTGGTTACAGAGTAACCTGCCTGCCTCTGCCTGTGACTTCAGTCATGGACATAACTGACCTCACAGTCCCATAGGGCACTCTCCAAGCTAAGTTTGCACCCCTGGGTATTGAGACAGCCACCGTGATGGCACAGCCCTGTGCCCAGGTCACTTCAGTCACGGACATAACTGACCTCACAGCTCCATAGGGCACTCCCCAAGCTAATTTTGCACCCTCTCAATTTTGTATTGAGAAAACCACCATGATGGCACAGCCCTGTGCCCTGGTCACTCCTGGGTTTTGCTTGTTGTCGTAGGGTAACTAACAATACCTTTTTTCATTCTCAGAGTGTCCCATGTTGGTCAATATATAGCCCCTGGGCTTGGGCATCCTTTGCACAGAGGCTGTCTCTGGGCCTGATATTGCTGTCCTGACAGGCCACAGCAGATCCCTGCAGTGACTGGACACAAGCTGTCAGTCTTTTCCAAGGCAGCTGGTGACTGAGGAGATGCTTGAAGAAATCAGTGCTGCTTATGTCTTCTCAGTGGGCATAGACAAAAATAGCGAAGCTGACAGGGTGGGAGTGGTGATGAAAGGAAGCCATGACCAGGCATCAGGGATCTGTTGTGAAGTGTCACCAGAACCTGCCTGCTGTATGCACTTGGAAATCCATTGAGGGTGAACATAACAAGTGCAGTGTCCACATTTGGATTTCAGAGTGTTCACACAAAGTACTCACAGGATGAGACTTGGCTTTGTGTTTTGCAAGTGATGATATGCTTATAAAAATACTGTGCCTGGTTCTCATCTCAGATCTGCTGAATCATTCAGTATGGGGGCTGGAGAGAGGGGACTTGCTGGATTGGGCTTCTAACGGGTAGTCGGAGGGGCATGGAGGGCTGTAGGCAATGAGTCAGGGCCCACCCCAGATTCAGGGCTCAGGATAGCCTGCCCTAGGTGGGAGGGGGGCGGAGCCAGATAGAAGGAAGGGGGAAGGTGGGACAAAGCTGTTAGGCAATGGAGACAGCATGTTGAAAGCATGGCTGCTAGGGCTGAAAGAGTGGGGGGATAGGCAGAGTGGAGGGGATCTTCAACTCTGTAAGCTGATGGGCACCAGCGTGCCACCACCCACAGGCCATTTGAGTAGGCTTCCTAGTAGCTGTGGGTAAGTACGAGCCTGGACAGGGATGCTGAACTACCTGTGCCTTCCATCCAGGAACACGCAGAGACATGGATATGCTGGGATGGTGGGGACCTTGGGTGAGGGCCCCTGATGTCTGCAGCACTCATGTCTGTGTCTCTCCCCTAGATTCTGCCGGGCCTGTACATCGGCAGCTTCAAAGGTGAGTTCTTTTTTATTACTGTGGTAGAATACATATAACATAAAATTTAACATCTTAAACATTTTTCAGGGTCAGTGGCATTAGGTAATTAGCATTGTTATACACCCATCACCACTATCCACCTCTAGCAGTTCCTCATCTCCTCATCCCTCCCAGCCCCGCCCCTAGCAGCCACTTTACTTTGTGTCTCTGACTTTGCTCTACATACCTCATATGAGAGAAGTCCTTTTGTGATCAGCTTATTTCATTGAGCCTAGTGTCCTCCAGGTTCATACACTCAGCACGTTTTGGGGGTTTCTTTTTAAGGCCAAATACTATTCCCTTGTATGGATTTACCATTTTTTCCCCCCATTCATCCGTCCTGGGTTGTTTTCCACCTAAGGTGAGTACACTTTTTAAAAGGTAAGCTTTAGACTTCTCATGTATGATTGGAAGGCAAGGTGTAGACTCCCTCTATACATAGTCTGTTCTGGAAGCAGCCACCACTGGTGCACGGGTCCCTTCCTGGGCCCTCATTCTGGTGCCCAGCCTGATCAGATCAAGGGCTGGGCAAGTGATGTGAGGCTGTGCAGACTCCGACTGGACTTCAGTTCCTCCTTTTAACTTTCCATGATTGCTGGAACATTAATATCAAAAGATGATGAACAACATTTATCAGCCATATAATTTATTTATAATTTTTTGCTACTTCACTTTCATTTTCTAGTTGTTGTTTTTTTTTTTTTGTTTTTGTTTTCATTTTTTTGAGACAGAGTCGCATTATGTTGCCCTTGGTAGAGTGCTGTGACATCACAGCTCCCAGCAATCTCAAACTCTTGGGTCTAAGCGATTCTCTTGACTCAGCCTCCTAAGTAGCTGGGATTACAGGCACCTGCCACAATGCCCAGCTATTTTTTGTTGCAGTTGCAATTGTTGTTTAGCTGGCCTGGACTGGGATTTGAATCCGCCAGCCTTGGTGTATGTGGCTGACGCCATAACCACTGTGCTATGGGCAGCAAGCCCGTTTTCTAGTTTTTGTTAATAAATTTCAGAAGCCTACTTTTTAAAAAAATCACCTGGGATTGATGAAACTGAGGGACAGTTTCATCTCTGGCAGGTTATTCTCATCTTGGGTTGTCATCTCCTCTCACATGTTTCCTGGGGGTCACCAGACTTTCTGGATTTCTAGGGAGGGGCCTAGTCCTTGTGCTGTGTGATGTTCTGAGTTTGTATAAGTGAAAACACTGGCTCCTTGCATTGAGATGAGGTGCCCTTACTAGGATGGAAACATGCAGGGAAATTTGCAACATGTAAGTCCTCACTTGTTTTGGGTTGGACAAAGCTATGCCTTGTCATAGGCTTCTCACGTTCCTCCCTCCCCTAGCCAGCCAGAGCACAGGAAGCACCGGAAAATACTCCAGCTGGTTTTCTGGATGTTGCTTAAATTTGTGAGTTCAGGTTCCAATTGATTGTGCAAATAATCTTTATTACTTGTCTTCATAAGTTTGTTTCCTTTTCTTCCCCTCCACCTCAGACCCCCCTCCCCCAGCACCTCTGATTGGCCTCAAAAAGATTGAGTACAGGGGACTGATAGCTACTGGTTGCTACTAGAACATGTTAAAAATAATACTGGAATCTGAAAAGAAAAAAAAAAAAAAAAGAAAAAAGAAAAAGTAATACTGGAATTTCTAAATTAGTAAGTTTTGTATTCTGAAAAAGTGGCAAGCCCTTTTTAGTGGTAGGCTGGGATACATTAACTGAGCAAATATCTTTATAGAGTTACTAAGTGGGTCATTATTAACTGCTTTCCTGGTGTGAGGGAGTGTCTTTAAGAATGGACTTTAGGATAAGTTCTTAGAAGTAAATTACTAGGTGAAAGGTTTGCAAACTAAAAATTTTAACAATTATCAACCAAATTTAATACTTCTGCTAGCAGTATATGAGAGTTTTCTCCTTCATTATAAAAGGTCACCTGTAAGAAGGACATGCATGCACAGTTTGAAGGAAATACTTAACACACTTTTTATCCTAGAATCTATGCCTGTCTCCTAACTATTCAGTGAGGTAGGAACTCCTCGCAGTTCCTTGGATTCTTTTTTTGTTTGTTTGTTTTTGAGACAGAGTCTCACTATGACACCCTCGGTAAAGTGCTGTGGTGTCACAGCTCACAGCAACATCAAACTCTTGGGCGTAAGCGATTCCCTGGCCTCAGCCTCCCAAGTAGCTGGGACTACAGGTGCCCGCCACAACGCCCGGCTATTGCAGTTGTCATTGTTGTTTAGCTGGACTGAGCCAGGTTCAAACCCGCCAGCCTTGGTGTACGTGGTTGGTGCCGTAACCACTGTGCTATGGGCGCAAAGCCAGTTCCTTTGATTCTTGCTTTGTGTTAGAGTGTTCTAACCAGCCCACCACCTGTCCTTGTTCAGACAGTTGTTGTTGTTGCCTACAGTTATATTAGTATGTGATATGTTTTGTTCTCTTATTAATTCACCAGACATTTGTTAAATACTCCCTAGGTGCAGGGCTTACCTAAAACAGAGGAATGCAGTGGCTCACATCTGTAATCCTAGCATTCTGGGGGGGCTGAGGTGGATGGATTTCTTGAGCTCAAGAGTTCCAGACCAGCCTGTGGGAGACCCCTTCTCTAATAAAAATGGATAAAACTAGCCAGGTGTCATGGCAAGTACCTGCAGTCCCAGCTACTCGGGAGGCTGAGGCAAGAAGATCTCTTGACCCCTAAAGTTTGAGTTTATTGTGAGCTATGATGATACCAGGGTACTCTATCCTGGGCAACAGAGTGAGACTCTTATCTCAAAAAAAAAAAGAAAGACAGAAAAAGAAAAGCTGGAAGGAGAGGCAATGTTGCTTCTCTGTAGTGCTGTGAATTACCGTATATACTCGAGTATATACAGTAACTCATTCATTCTTCAAGCATGTCAGGAGCACACAATGTGCTCAGAGTTAGATGTGGACAAGGGTCCTTGACTTTAGGGGTCAGAGTCAGCAGACAGGCACAGAGCAGAAGGGGCCCACTGAGTGCCATAAAGCTGTCAGCTGGCCTGCTTTGGAATCCCAGGCACCTCACAAGCCAGGGAGTGTCCTCAGAGGAGTGACATACACACTTGGGCATGAGAGTGAGGATGGTGACATCATCCTCGGGCTGTGGCGGGGCTGAAGCAGATATTGCGGTTATGCTGTCAGTCAGCTCGGGGCCCAGTACCCGTTTCCCTCCCTGTCTGTGAAATGGGACCTGTACACTTACTGCAAGCTGTTGTGAGTGCCTGGTAGATGCTTACGAAACACCAACACCTTGCCAGGTATGCAGCAGGCAGCTGGGTGCCATTAGCTAGCAAAGGTAGCCCCTTTCCTTCCTGGAAGGTGAATCCAGCTGCTATCTGTGCTTTAGCACAACATCTCAGTCATTTAGCCTCTTCTTTTTAAATTGTAAGTGATGCAGGCCCTTTGTATTGTAACTAGTGAAGTAGAATGTTGTAAAGAAACAGTCACTCCCTTCTCCTGTCCCACCTCCTTCCTCCCCTTCCGTCTTGTCCCCTCCCTTCCCTGGCCTCTCTCCCCTCCGTCCATCCTTCCTTTCTCCCTCTCTCCCTCCCTCTGTCCCTATCCCACTTCCTTCCTTCTTTTCTTCCCTCTTTCTTTCCACTGGGATTCCTCCCATCATTCTGAAACTTCCTTTTTTTTTTTTTTCTTTAACTTCGCATTGAATCACAGTTTTCCAACACCTGGTGATTTTTCCACCTAGAAAAAGCCCGCAAACAACCCAGCTCTGGAGCCTGTCTCTGATGTGCTGACAGCCTCTTGGTTGAGGGGCCAGCACCCAGCAGCCCCCTCTGCCCCACACACCAGTGGGGGAGGCAGGAGTGGATTCCCTGAACAGTAGCCCTTCCCTGGGCCACAGGGTGGGGTTCGTGGCTTCCTCACAACTTGGCACAGACAAAAGTGGATGTCAGCTGACAGAGAAAGCCCTCATTGTTTGAAGATGTCCACAAAAAATCTAGAAAAGTAGAAACAAGCTCAGGCACTGTGCATGTGGGGGTGATGTGCACAAAGATGATGTTCAAGGTCTGTTCCTGGCAGTAGGATCCCTGTTGCTCAGATGAGGCCCAACTGGTGAGCATGGGCCTGCCTGGGGTGATCCACTGTCCGCTTAGCCTGGGAGAGCTGGGTTACCGTGTCTTTGCTGTAAGTATGGATTTGGAAATGTTCAGAGGTGATGGATTGAGGCCCACACCATAGCCTTGGGACTTAATCTGTTCGTGAAAATAGTAAAAATGATGGTGAAGACCATGCATATACCAGAACTTAGGCACTGTTCTAAATCATTTAATCCTTTCAGCAGCACTTGGAGATTGTTGCTCTTACCATCATTCCCACTTTACAGGTGAGAAAAGTAAGGCAGAGGAAACCTTGTCTGAGGTCAGCACACTAAGTGTCAGAGCCAGGGTGTGGTCAAGGCAGGCCCTGTCCTACTTCAGTCCCTGGCCCAGATTGGTATGTATCCTTAGAGGTCAAACCTACTGACAGCTAATTTGTCTAAAAGTTGTTGTACTGTGTGGTAACTTGTAACTCTAGATGTCATTAAATGTGGTCTAAATGGGAAACAGAATGCAACCAACACAGGTGGGGATCCCTTGCTGGCTGGTGAGCATATTCTCAATTTGGGAGACAAAAGGTTTAGGGAAATGACCCAGACACGGTGTGGGGTTCAGAGAAGAGCAGGAGGTAGGTCCCGCACTGCATTCTTTTCCTTCAAGCAAGTGCTCAGGTTGACGGTGTTAGTTTCTTTCTTTTTTTTTTTTTTCTGTGTTAGTTTCTACTGCTTGCTCCAAGATATTTTTCGTAATTTCATTCAAAGGCAGCTCTGCTTGACTTTCACCAGATTAGTTTGTTTCCCGTGGCCACGCTGGTATTCCCATGCCTTAGGACTGGCCGCCCCATTCCCCCCTGGATCCACACCCATGTCAGAACTGGAACACTAATTCCCCTTTTAAGGAAGCATGTGGCTGCCACTTTGCCCTCTGAGGAGAGCATCTTCCAGCAAAGCCACCTGCTGCCCCAGCGAAGGCTTCCTTAGGTTATGTGGGACCTTCCTCTGAGCAGGGTAGAGTGTACAGCCTGAAAGGAGGGAACAGGACATTTCTGTGTCAAGGCTCACCCGGTGTGAAGGAGGCTTCTGCCTCTTCAGAAGGCATGTGAGGCCTCCAGGGTAAACAGACGCAGACAGCAGGAATTGGCCAGGGTCCAGAGACCTTGGAGATACTACAGAGACAGGAATGTTCAAGGTCCAGGATTAGCAATGGGGAATTGACTCTTTATTACATTTATATTGAATTTTGTGAACAATATATTTTTAGTTTTTCCAAGTTAAAAAAATAATGCAGGCTTATCAGTTAAAAAAACATTCCAACCTGATAGAAATACTTATATTAGAGAGAATGAGATGTCCCATAACCTCGTATCCTGAAATAACCGTGCTTAATAAGGCAGCATGTGATCTCTGTAGATTTTTTTTTTTCTTCTGTGTGAATGGAAAGTGGCTGTGAATGATTTTTTTGGATTAGGAATAGCATTGCTATGTCATAGTAGTGAAGGGGCCCTTTGGTACCAGGTCAAAGGTCATTCTCTGCAGGGCTCAATATGTAGAAAGCACACCAACTTCTGGGGTTCTTATTAAAGTGCAGATTCTGATCCAGTAGGTCCAAGGTGGGCCTGGGAGTCTGCATTTCTAAAGGGCTTCAGGTGATGCACGAGGGAGGAACTCAGAAGAGCTTGTTGGAAGCATGTAGGCTTGTGTATGTGCACACTAGCAAGCCATTGACTGCAGGGCCTGGTCTCACGGATGTATCCACAGCCCATTACACCCGTCCCTGTTGGTTGTAGGTCGCCATCCTAAACAGTCAAGCATGTGAAGTCAATAAGAATAAAATGTCCAATGTCCAGGCTCTGCAATGTTGATTAGGCATTTTATTTATTTATTGATAGAGTCTCACCGTGTTGCCCTGGGTAGAGTGCTGTGGTGTCATAGCTCGTAGCAACCTCAAACTCGTGGGCTCAAGCGATCCTCCTGCCCTAGCCTCTTGAGTAGGTGGGACTATAGGTGCCCACCACAACACCCAGGTACTTATTCTATTTTTAGTAGAAATAGGGTTTCGCCCTTTGCTCAGGCTGTTCTTGAACTCTTGAGCTCAGACGATAAAGCCCCCTGGACCTCCCAGAGTGCTAGGATTATAGGCGTGAACCACCCAGCCTGACTCAGATTTGGTATTTTATGCACTGTAAATTAGGCAGAGGGAGCTTAATGGGAATGGGTGACCCCACAGTATCGCAGTGCAGACAGCTCTGATGCAACAGAAAGCAGCGGGAGGCGCTGGAGCGTTAGCCAGGGAGTTGCTTCCCTTTTCTGTGGCGTTTAGGAGTCAGTTGGCTGTTTTGTGGTATCTAGTAGTCTCTGTATCCACACATGTATAATTTTTTCCAAAACTACTTTAAAAAAATGTTAATCTGTCTCGCAACAGTATAGTTATAGGGTGATAAAAATGTTCTGAAGTTAGATTATGGTGATGTTTACCCAACTCTGAATGGATTAAGAACCATTGAATTCTATACTTTAAAAGGATGGCTATTATGATATGTGAATTATATCTCAATACAGCTGTTGTAAATTTTAAAAAGTCTATCTAGACAAAAATTACTAAAATTCAAATGCTGGGCAGGATTGGAATCCTGAAGCACCCTATGGCTGTCTGCCTGTCCTGGTCACTGCCTCCTCTAGCTGTGTATGAGCTTCAAAAACTCCAGAGTTTAGCTTGTTTCACTGTTTATCTAAAATATGCACACTGGTACTGATTGAAAAATGACATTTTGGTGTGAATGCGGTGACTGCCTATGGGTTCAAACCCATTCTAGATCTGCCTAATTCACAGCCAGCCGGGCCCATACCCCTCCTGGAAGTTGAGCCCCTCGTTGAGCCCGTGTGTGCTCAGCGGCTGCCTTGCACGTCAGAGTCTAAAACTCAGGATAGTCAGAGCAATTAAGAGTTTTAAAATAAAACCAATACTTAATATTACTTCTCAAGATTTTTTCCCTGACATTGCTGAGTATTAAAGAACAATATTTCTTGATTTCTGCTTCATCATTGAGGCTTATTAGAAGTAGATTCCTCAGCCCCATGGTAGGCCTGGAACTAAGTTTGGGCTCAGGAATCTGCCTTTCTAACAAGCCTCCCAGGCAGTTTATAGACATGTCAGACTTTTAGAACCACTTGTGTAGAAAACACACACACAACTATAAAGAAGAGAACTCATAATTCCATCTCTTAATTGGCATTGTCTTCATCCCAGTTCCTCTCCAACCCCCACCTCTGGCCCATGAGGGTTTGTCTCAACATTTTTACATATTGAGTTTGTATTATATTTATAGTTTAGTACTTGCTTCATCCTTCTACTTAACATTGTATCCTAAGCATTTTCCATATTGTTAAGTATTCTCCGGAAACATGATAATTAACCATTTGCTTTTCAATTCATTTTACCCTGTATCACTTTAAACACCTTGGCCAGGCCAGGCGCTCAGGGAAGCTGACCTCCTCCCTTCTTGCTGGACCTCTATTCTGGTTGCCAGAAGGGTTCTAATTCAGAGGATTGTTGTATTCAGACTGCTTTCTACAGGAGGAGCATTGGAAGGGAATAGTATTTTGGTATCTTCTTGGTTTCATATGCAGGTAATTTAATAGCCAACAGATAATTGATGGTCAATTCTGTTTGGAATTCCCAGAAAATGTTCTGTGTTTACTTTTGCTCCAAAATGAATGTAGACGTTGTAAAGCACAGTGCTGAGTCCAGACCTGTCCTTGCTTTTGACATCAGGGTAAAGATGCATCAAATAGATTCTTCTATCTTCTGTAGTAAGTGGGTGTTTTGAATTCTGTTTTTTTTTAAGGGTATTAATCATTAAGAAATAATTGGGTTTTAATATTTTAAATATCTCTATTAAGCGTTTTGTGCAAAAGATTGACCTAAGAGTCCAAAAGTTTGCATTTATGCTACAGCATGACCGCCTAAACTTATTTCCTTTGAATAGCAACCATCGTGATCACAATGTTTATTAATCTAAGTACATTTCAAGTTTTAGGTTAACATTTTGGATCAAAAGATATGCCAATCAGAAATAAACTTAGGCAAAATACATAAAAGGTATAGCCCTAAATTTCTCAGAGGTATGGTCAATTACGAAGTTTTAAGAAAGAAATAGGCAAGACATTTTAAGAAGAAATAGGCAAGTGTATTTTTCTGGGCTAGACTTTAGGAGCCATTAACTTGCACAGAATATTAAGATGTCCATCCTCCCATTTCTTCCATGACAGATGCAAGAGATGCAGAGCAATTGAGCAGGAACAAAGTGACACATATTCTGTCTGTCCACGACAGTGCCAGGCCTATGTTGGAGGTAAGAGTGAGCCGCAGGGTGTGTATGTGTGTACACGCCTGCATGTGTGTGTCTTTATTTGTACTCTGTGGGGGTGTATAAGCCTTTAATGAAGGCAACCCTATCCTCTCCCATTCCAGTGTGCTCCTGTGCTCTCTGGCGGGCCTGATTTGGGCTCAGGCCGCATTTCTGTTAATTCTCTGTTGGTAGCATGGCAGAAGGGGGTGCGCTTTCTGATCATACTTCTGCTACGTTGCTAACTTGGCTTCTTGGCTAAACACCAAAGAATAAGCTGATGCTGCATTTCCCTCTGGATTGTAAGGACATTTAAAACCCATTTTCATTACTTTCAAAATATCTCTGGTTTCAGAATCCAAAAGAATTCAGGCTACTCATATCCTGATTATTTTACTTTTAAGCTCAGGTAGCTACTGTTTATATTCAAGGGTAAAAGAAAGGAAGGTAAATTGTCTTTGGAGGTTTCCCAGGGCTGCTCTGGTGCGGAGACTCTCGGTGTAGAAGCTGTTGTTGTGTTTCAAGCTTTCAAGGTAAACAGGGTGTGTCTGCTTATGTACTAATCCAAAAACCTCTTCAATTTTACCCTGATAAACGGTTTGAGCTGTTGGCCAAAGCTAACATCTATTTCTGTTTATTGGCCTTAACAGAGCCAGATTACCTCTTTTTAGAAAAGTATGCATATATGGTGTAAGGCGTATGTGTTTTTCTATTTTAGGGTGGGGTGTTGGAAAGGGAGGGGTGGCTTTTTCTAAAAGAAATAATCCTGGTTCGGGTTGTTTAAATTCATATTATGCAAAAGTAGGTAATGCTTTTTATTTTAAATTTATCTGTTCTCTTTAGCCATCAGAGCTGCCAGATTTTAGTTAGTATGAAACAATCTAAAACAATTCAGAACATAGAATAATAAATGATTCTTTTTTTAAATTTTCATTTTTTTTATTAAGTCATAGCTGTGTACATTAATGCGATCATGGGGCACCATACACTGGTTTTATAGACCGTTTGACACATTTTCATCACACTGGTTAACATAGCCTTCCTGGCATTTTCTTAGTTATTGTGTTAAGACAT